>CAUOFW020004724.1:1087847-1169214 GCA_963454935.2 Ilex paraguariensis
GGGGGGGGGGGGGAACATGTCATCGCCTCTCTTAATTGCCTTCTCAAGTCCTAAATTTATGTATATTGTCTATATATTTAAATAAGTGGTGAATTTTGGGGCATTAGGGTAGTGGATTTCGATGGTGGGGGTGGGGTTTTTGGGCGTAGGTTTTCAAGGATGGGGTTGGGTAGTGGTTTTTGGTGGTGGTCAGTAGGGTGATTTTCGGTGGTCAGTGGTGTTGGTTTCGGTGGTGAGGTTGGGGGTGGGTTTCGGTGGTGGGGTTGGGTGATGGTTTTGGGTGGTCAGTAAGGGTTGGGTGGTGGGGTTTAAGTGGTGAATTTTTGGTATAATACCAAACAAGTTTTTTATTTTTGTTTTCACAATTTTTTAAATATAAATGACTACCAAACATGTTATATATTTTTTATTTTTATCACCAAAAAAATAAAATTAATTTTTGTTTTTTTTATAAAAAAAATATAAAAACGAAAACGTTACCAAACACACCTTAAATTATTATTCATGTTTTTGAATTTTTTTTTTTTTTTCTGTCAATTGAGCCTTCGGAATTTTTAATTATGTCAACTGAATCATTTTATCTGTCTCCGTTAGATTTTTTAACGAAAAGTGATGAAGTGTGTCACATAATGGACTAAATTATACATATGGTCCTCAATTAATGACTCTTGTGTCAATTAAATCTTTGAATTTTTTTTATGTGTCAATTGAACTCCTAAACTCTCTAATTCTGTTAATTGAACATTTTTATCTTTTTGTTTCATATAGTCACGTGAGTAACACACTCTAATGAAGGTAAACGTAATGACTCAATTAACACAATTAAAGAATTCAAAAACTCAATTAACATAAAAAAAAAAATTCAAAAATTTAATTAATACAAAATTCATAATTTGAGGATTATTTATTTAGTTTACTCGATGCAAAACGACTCTATGATAGGTCAGGATAAAAATACGAAAAGTATAAAAATAAATTTTAGTCATTGACTTAATTATAATGTAGATGGTAATAGGATTAAAATAAATAAATTTAACACTTTCTTTTTTTATTGGTGAAACGAGGAGATGCAATACTAAAAAATTATTTTCGATATGACTCATTTAGTAATAAGACTAAATTTGGGAGGGAAAAACACACTTTAAGTGCAATTATCAAATTCTTGTTAACCAGAAGCCCAATGGTAGAGCTGTCAATAGATAATTTTAATCATATTCTTAAATCGTGTATGTCGTATTCGGTCAAGTTAAAAACTGATCAGCTTATATTGTATGATCGGGTTCATGTCAGTGTAAGTCTTGTATTAACCGAGTTGTGTAAACCCATCTTTTGGATGAGTTTGACGAGTTCATCCGTATATCACCCAAATTTAAGAAGACTAAATTTAATGCACTAATTTTATATCGTTTTCATGTCGAATTTAATTAGTCATATATAGATTAAGGTTAGTTCTGGGTCTGCACCTGCACCTCATTTTGTGTGAGGCTTCTTTTGACCACCCAAATTCAAGTTGGGTCATAATAAAGCCCAATCTCGGAAATTTGGTCCTGAACCATTATCATTTTAAATGGGTACCAAGCTTAGGTTGACAATTTCCCCTCGGCCCAAGAAAATTCTAGCCATTTCTGGGACAAGACTAGTGCTGTGATTGCACTCTTTGTACCTGATGGCATGATCATTATTTCTCTTTCTTTTTTGTTTTTTTTCAACCGTCAAAGTGTTCGTACCGATTTAAGTGTATTTGGATTAATTCTTTTCTTGATTCAATCAGAGACAAATCATTCATGTCATGATTAAAATATTCATGAGGGATAAATTTATCATAGTCGGCCCTAAGGGGTTGTTAAGGTTTGAACTTAAGACATTTGAGTTTACAGTTCGCCTTGATTACCACTTGAACTATTCCTTGAAATATGTTTGATAATTGTTTCTATGTTTTGTTATTGCCGCTACTGATTTTAAAAGCATAATCACAAATGTACATATAGTACAATGACATAGCAAAATTAATATAGTCCATCCAAAATAATTAGGATGAAACTTAGTTGAGTTTCAAAGTAATTATTGTTCGAATTGTCTCTCTGAAATTTTTTATCAAAATAATTTTAGAAGGAGAAAAACTTACCATATTAAAAAAAAAAATTACTAGAAGGAAAAAACTTACTCATGTTAACTAAAAGGTCAATAGGGCTGGTTCTAATGTTTATGCAATGTGATTTGATGCTATAGCATCGAGTTAATGTTTATGTAATGGGCATTTGGTTTAATAGTATTCTTCATCTCGTAAAAATTGTCTTTTTGAGGTTAAGAGTTCAAGTTTCTCTCCCCCTTCCTCTTCCCCTTCTCCTCCAACAAAAAAGAGCAAAAAAAAAAAAAAAATTGCGGAGAGCTCTAACATAATAAAAATATAAAACATTAAACATGTAATTGCCGATAATCATATCTCATATTATCAAAAAAAAACATTATTAAAATTAAAAATAAGCTAAACAAAGAAAAAAAATTATCTTTGAATTGGTTGGGAGATATCAAAAGAATCATGGTAGTATTATCACTAACTCATGAACCTCGCAAGAAAGTAAGACAATTTATCAGAGGACCACACAATCATTGATGATCGTGTTTTTTCTCTCCATTTTTCACTCTAATTCACCCGGTCCCTTCATCCATTTTTGTCAATTTTCTTTGGAGAGATAATCTCATCATATTAATATTTTTTGAAGAGGCATAAATCTATGCCACGTGTACATATAGTAAACGCATGTGTTCTTAAAAGGACATGCAACGTGGGTTACAAATAAGAGCAATTGGGGATGCGCGGAACCGAACTATGACAACTCGACTCATGGTACCGAACATAATTACACAGAGCTCAGCTTGAATACATGACCTAAATCGAACAACAGGGAAAACGCCTACAATTAGGAAATTTAAGTGCAACAACTAGGCAAAGTCAATGGCTGGATAGAAATTGCGATTAAGGGAGCGTCTGGAGAGATTTCATCAATCCCCCAACAAACACTCCCAAGTGACGAGAGATGTGTCATCTCCCCCGCCAGTAAGGGAAACCCTAAAAACAGGGCAAGGTTTATTTAAAGCGTGCAGGGTGCACTATGTGAGGTAAGTAGAATCTTCTTTGTATACATATTTTTTTGAAACAGTTATTGACTTAAGTATCGGAGTGTCTTCGATCGAAGCACTTCAGTCCAAACCAATTTGTTCATTTTGCAAGGAGGACTTTGAGAGAGATATACAATTTTCTTCATCAAACGTAGGAGGTATTGTAATTTTACCACTTACATTTTTGTATTTGAAAATTTCAAATTCTAATATTTTACTATATTTTATAACCATCTTCTTTACACACACACATATGTAAAATAATTATGTATTTTGTCACACAATAATCCTAGTTTTAAAATATTAGCTCAGCATATTAATGCATGTTCTTTTTGGTGGTACAATTTCCATGAGATCATGTCATGTGGAACACTTTTGTCCAAGTAGCTTGATGTTACCCTTTAGCTTTTGGCTCGGTGTTGGCATGGGACAGTCTCGCCCAAAGGCGCCCATGCTTTAGTCAAATTAGGTTTCGCTTGAGAAAGTATATCCTTGGTGCAAAAGATGCTTCCTAAAGGATTTCAACTTGTATTTTGTTGGGATAAAATGGTTTGGCAAAGACTCAATCGGCATGCAGCGACTATGCCCCAAGTTAGGTTATTATGACTCCTCGGCTCAGAGTACGTTTAGTACTGTCACTGCATTTTTGCTTCACAAATGCTGTTATAGGGGGTGTTCTACGAAGGGGTGTCAGGCCAGCTTCCCCAGGAACCCCTATGCCCCTAAGCCTTGGCACATGGAAACAAGACACGACCCCAACAAATACTTGTCATGGATGGAGGCAAGACATTCCAAAGTCTGAGACCCGAAATGCGAGGGTCGATGATAAGAGGGAATCGTCGTTGGCGGAAGCCTCATGCCTGGCTGAGGGAGGCAACACATGCATGGACAAGTTGGGCATGACCAGTGGGTTACTTGAAGACCCATGTATGGTTGAATATGACAGCTCATGCATGGGCACGATTAAACACAATCAGCGAGTTGATTGAAGCCCCATGCATGGCTGGGTGCATGGGGCACAATTGGGCACAATCAATAGGTGAATTGAAGACTCGTGCATGGCTGGGTAAGCAAACTCATGCATGGGCACGTTGGGCTCAAGCAAGCATGCAAGCAAGGTTAGTTGAGTGACTTAATTTGTGAGACATTGCTAGCTTGGAACACCAAGCCATGGGTTGGGCATGACTAGGCACGAATGCATAGCTAATCAAGTGTTGTGGGCTCACAAAGAAGGCATGTGCATGGCATGCAGGGACGGTTCTATGGAGAATGCTAGCATGTGTACCGCATAAGGGTTCCTGACATGTACACTTAGCATGTACAGCAGTTGATGGCTAGGTTAGCCAACAATTGCAACTGCCCTTTGTCATAACCAGCAGATGTGGGAGTGGCAGAGGATCTGAACCATCATCAACAGGCTGTGGGGTGGCTTTGTAGGCGAATCTGGTGTAGCTTTGCAGTTGCTTAGGCGGTTGGGCTTGTAACCACCACTTTGAATGCTTTAAATATGCATGTTTGGGTCTGCAGTGCCAAGGGAGTTGAGCATATTTTTGTAAGCAGACCTTGGCTGAGTATTCCTTTAGACTTTGCTGAGAAAGAAAAGGTTGGACCATTGGTCTTGAAAGCTTGTGTGTTGTGTGAGTTTTCTTGTTGCCATTCTGTTTGTGTGCATTTATGTGAGCTTTTTGAGTATATTGACTGAGACGGAGTTAGGATCTCAGTGCCATCATAAAACAAAAATTTGAGTGTAAAATTGACCCTGTGGGACTTGACAAGTTTGAATATGGTCTTCAATTTCTACTACAAATTTGTAATGTTTCAAACCGATGGTAACTTTTCCACATCCTCCAAAAAAAAAAGCAGTATTTTCGCCAGTTAGCCTTTAAAAATTCCCTTCAAATGACTATTTTAAGCATTCAATTCATGTCTAGAGATATGTTTGTAACCAAATCATCATGATCCTGATATGATTACCTTTATGCAATTTTTTCAAAAGAGTACTGTGCCACACTAATATCCATCTGCACATATGGTCGACAATGGATAGTCTTAATGTCGAGCTGTATTATATAAAAATTTGTTCAGGTTTTAGTGTGTGCTCACGATTTATTAAGTGGGTCCAACGAATTAACCTGTGATCCGAAATTATTAAGTTTGAATGTATAATCAATGAAAAGTAATAAAGATTGTCATCGTGCACGCACAAAAATTTTCAAAATACAATAAGTCACTAAATTGATAACTGATAAATTTATTTTGAATTTGATCTAGATTTTGAGTTAAATTGATGAGCCGTGCTAAGAGTTGTCAATTCTACAAACATAGTCTCAGAAATGTTTTTCATTGTCCTGCCTTGGAAAGGCAAATCACTTTATTTTGCCCAAACGGCATCCAACCTAGAGGGAGGAGAATCCAAATTCTCAAGATTTTTTAATGAATCTGCGTGCATAGTGACGCCATATAAGCCACTCTTAGTGGCAACCCACTTTATAGAGTGGCAGCACTTGAGAAAACACCACAATTGGGTAAAAAAAAAAAGCAGATGCTGCTTCGCGATGCATCTTTGCCTCTATTCATACACATAAACAGAGATTGATATGACTATAATATCGGAAAAAAGAATTTAACATCATATCAAAAAGTAATTTATAGTCCTAAATTCTCGATTAATTTATTTGTAATCACTAATTATGAAAATAAAATAATAAAATAAGACAATTTTACATGTGTCATAATCTCATTGGTTGAAAAAATAATTATAATATCAAAAAATAATTTTTCAGAATCATAATTGAACCCCACAAAAAGAATATGAGAAGGAGAATCACTACGGAACCAACCAACCATGAGAGGGTTCCACCACGACTATTTATGATTATTTGCAACTTTACACATATCATCATCACCACCATGACCTAATTAAATAATTATTCTTAATCTTATCCTATCAATCTTTTATATTATATTCTATAAGTTTTGGATCAACCTTACACTATATTATTGAGTTGATTGGACATCTCTCATAATGTACACATAGAGTTTATCCAACATACCATATTATATATATGGTCTCTATATATCTATATGCGTGTGTGTGCATGCATGCGTGAGAACTTACGTATGCATCAAAAACATTGTGTTTTATCGATAAAATAAAAGGTAAAAACACTTTTATAAAAGTAAAAATGTTTTGCATGTTGCACCTTAGATTCTATTTAGATCTATTCTACTACTAAATTTTCTTAATTCTAGATCATTTGGCATGAATTCAAATTGAGACTTACCGTGTTCATTCATATATTTGTGTGTGCGTGAGTGCCCACGTGTGGGCATGTGAAAGAGAGAGAGAGAGAGATGTGGATTCATTCCAAAGTGAAACGCCAACACAACTTGCACAAAAATGCTCATCACTTTGTTTACCAAATTGCATTAAAAAGATATGTAGGCCATTCTAGAGCAACATCAAAGTCAGACATATAAAGGAAAAATGGGAGAAACATTATCATTTGAATCTTTGGACAGTGATGAATCTAGCGGACTGACCAGGTGTAGAAAGGTACGTTTTGTTGAACTTGGCAAGGGGACGCTTGTAGTCCTTTTGGCCAAACTACTTCTATATATGGATACTGTGCTTCAAAAACATTCCTACTTTTGGTGATACTTAACTTCTATTTTCTTTTTCTTTTCTTTTTTGGGGGTGGACATCATCAAGATTGAAAACGAAGAAATCAGACAAAGAAAATTTCTTATGCTAAAATATTTGTATATTTGTTATTCACTTTATAAATTTAGAATCCTGAGTTCGAATATCATATTGAGATTGTTCAAAAGAATTTAACTCAATAACTGTTTGGTACATGTGGGACAGGAGCTAGCACTTCACAGGTCAAGAATTTAGTTAAAAAATACCAAAAGAAAAAAAAAAGTAAAGTTTTTAACGTTTGTGTTATTCAATTCATACTCTACGTACCGAAAAAAAGAAGTTCACATTCGCTTTTTCTATTAAATTAATAANAAACAGAGATTGATATGACTATAATATCGGAAAAAAGAATTTAACATCATATCAAAAAGTAATTTATAGTCCTAAATTCTCGATTAATTTATTTGTAATCACTAATTATGAAAATAAAATAATAAAATAAGACAATTTTACATGTGTCATAATCTCATTGGTTGAAAAAATAATTATAATATCAAAAAATAATTTTTCAGAATCATAATTGAACCCCACAAAAAGAATATGAGAAGGAGAATCACTACGGAACCAACCAACCATGAGAGGGTTCCACCACGACTATTTATGATTATTTGCAACTTTACACATATCATCATCACCACCATGACCTAATTAAATAATTATTCTTAATCTTATCCTATCAATCTTTTATATTATATTCTATAAGTTTTGGATCAACCTTACACTATATTATTGAGTTGATTGGACATCTCTCATAATGTACACATAGAGTTTATCCAACATACCATATTATATATATGGTCTCTATATATCTATATGCGTGTGTGTGCATGCATGCGTGAGAACTTACGTATGCATCAAAAACATTGTGTTTTATCGATAAAATAAAAGGTAAAAACACTTTTATAAAAGTAAAAATGTTTTGCATGTTGCACCTTAGATTCTATTTAGATCTATTCTACTACTAAATTTTCTTAATTCTAGATCATTTGGCATGAATTCAAATTGAGACTTACCGTGTTCATTCATATATTTGTGTGTGCGTGAGTGCCCACGTGTGGGCATGTGAAAGAGAGAGAGAGAGAGATGTGGATTCATTCCAAAGTGAAACGCCAACACAACTTGCACAAAAATGCTCATCACTTTGTTTACCAAATTGCATTAAAAAGATATGTAGGCCATTCTAGAGCAACATCAAAGTCAGACATATAAAGGAAAAATGGGAGAAACATTATCATTTGAATCTTTGGACAGTGATGAATCTAGCGGACTGACCAGGTGTAGAAAGGTACGTTTTGTTGAACTTGGCAAGGGGACGCTTGTAGTCCTTTTGGCCAAACTACTTCTATATATGGATACTGTGCTTCAAAAACATTCCTACTTTTGGTGATACTTAACTTCTATTTTCTTTTTCTTTTCTTTTTTGGGGGTGGACATCATCAAGATTGAAAACGAAGAAATCAGACAAAGAAAATTTCTTATGCTAAAATATTTGTATATTTGTTATTCACTTTATAAATTTAGAATCCTGAGTTCGAATATCATATTGAGATTGTTCAAAAGAATTTAACTCAATAACTGTTTGGTACATGTGGGACAGGAGCTAGCACTTCACAGGTCAAGAATTTAGTTAAAAAATACCAAAAGAAAAAAAAAAGTAAAGTTTTTAACGTTTGTGTTATTCAATTCATACTCTACGTACCGAAAAAAAGAAGTTCACATTCGCTTTTTCTATTAAATTAATAATAGACTTCCTTGTCAAACAATGTAAAGTAATTCCATTTAAAAAGAAGATAAAATTAGGTATAAAGAATATGATTAGAGTGGATTTGTGATTGTATAACCTTCAATGTTATTTTATGCACGTTGCCTCTTAATCCCAAAATAAAGAAGAAAAAAAATGTTGGTCTGCCAACTAGATAGGTTGAGGTTATCCATGTCCCTACAGGATTCGAAGGGTCATTGGATGGAAAGAAAATAATGGCTTCAGGATGAGTACAGAGTACAGAGTACAGCCTACAGCCTTCAGAGTACTTGCCAAAAACGGAATATCTCAAAAGAGTGGGGTGGCATAGTGCTCTTAGCAGTTTGTGACATTCCAATACAAACTTAAAATAGGTCAAAGTTAAAAAACTTTTATTTGCTAAATTAGTAGTTGATATTCGAAACAAACATTACAAATACCGAGGATCTTAAAAATTTGATTTGATGATTAGACTATTATATTGGTTATTAATTTAATTATAAATTTTAATATTTATTGAGACTTATTATCTATTTAATGTTTATAATTTATCAATTTAAGTTTTTAAATTATTTTTTAAGATTGTTTAGCATTTTCCGTTGATAATAAGTGTAGAGGCTAAGACTCAAATGCTAAATTATGGACAGACAAGAGGAGAAGAAAATGAGTTGCACTTATACATGAACAGAGGAGAAAAATTAGTACCATATAAAGAGTCATGTCCAATAGATTCCTATGGACCAGCTACAATACTAGTATACTCGAAACCAGAGTTAAAGAGGATCACAAAACTTGTATATCCAAGATTCTTACCGCTAACATAAAATAAAGGTATGAAGTTAACGGGTTAGTTGAAGGTTCTAGAAGTGAACTGAGTGGGGAAAGAAATGCGTGAGTGTGTGTGTGGGCTGCTTTTCTGAGTGTGAAGAGCTGAAGAGCTCCTCTCGTTTGTAGGAAAAATGAGTATAGTGGCGATAATCAAAACACAAATTGTAGTAGTCTATCAGGTTGAAGAGTTTGATTAGTTCACTCTAATGAAGTCTTTTTTTCTCTAGATTGTGTATCGTTTGGAGAAGCAGGTGGTTATAAATTTACAATCAAATTTTTATACGCCCTTTATGTAAGTGTATCTCCTTATTTATACAGGAACTATCTTTTATGCTTATTTTAGATTGTGTCCTCCCCTCATTCAGTTAAAATATTTAAAAAAATATTTTGTCATCAATAAATTTTTGACATCATTTCACGTGTCCTTCCAAAGTGACAAGGTGTTATCTTAGAACAATGACCTTTCAAAAGTCATCTACTGAGGCGATTGGTCAATGCATGTTGGCTCAGGGGTTTTTTTCCATTGTCACAAAATAGAGAGGTCTAATAGAGTGTTAGTTTTACTCTTAACTTTAAGGTTAAAAGTTCGAGTTTTAGAGTTTTCATTAGAGTTTGGTGATTGACTGCTATGTTAGTCTAATTAAGTTTGGTCTCGAAAGATATTTCAGGCACGATCAGGGGTCTTATAATCCCACTGATAAAGACCTATCAGAGTGATCGCTGGACGCAGAAAAAAAAAAGGGAGTCTTTTCCATTGAGAAGGTTATAGGAAATAAGAGGAGGCCAGCACGAGTGGTCTACATGGCCGAATTAACACCAAGCTTCGATTACTCCAAGAAGAGAATTGAGTTGTTCATTTACTGTCTCAGATCCGAATTCCGTGGTTAGACTGTTCGAGATCGAGGAGCCATGAAAGTAAGAGTTTCATGCAAAGTAAGATGTTATGTGCTCCAGAATAAAGTATACTCCAAATTATACCTCCATTACCCTACACTCCTTTCCTGTGGCAACATTTCTTGAATTAAATTCCTTTTCTTTCGAGTGGAAGTAGTTGTCGTACTTTTGACTTTTGAGATTGCGAAAAATGTTATAACAACTGATAGTGCTTTCTAGTACTGTTGTTTTATGCCATCTTTACCTCTTATATACAAGTACTTCGGCTTGTGGATCAAGCAGCACATGTTGAATTCCACGTAAGTTATTTTCTTAGCATATGGTCAAATGCCACATCCGGGCCGGAGCCAAGAAATTATTTTAGCATGGGTACACTAATAAATTTTAATTTTTTGGTTAATTAACTATAAAAGTTCATAAATTTATATTTACTGAAATTATATTAAAAATTTATTAGATATTAAAGGTTAAAAATTGATATACACAATGTGTACAAACAAAAAATTAATCATAACTTATGAAAAATAAGGTTAATTATTATCATTTATAATTAATTTTGATGATTTTTTATCATTTGAAAGCGTTATAAATCAAAGTCATTAACAAATAATTTTTGTTATATGCAAAATTATGGCAATAATCTTCTATCTATGACACTGTAGTTTATTACAAAAAATCATTTTCATAAAATAAAAAAATAATCTTATATTTTTTTTAAAAAAATTTAAATGACCATAATATGTTCAAAACTTAATCAAACTCGTTTGAAACCCGTCCAAAAGTTAAGAATAATATTAGTTGCATATAATTTGGGATTTAATTGGTGGGAAACAAATAGTTTTTGGTTATTAGATGGATAGTGAAATTTATTAAATATTAATACTCACTATTAGACTTAATATCACAATGTATTAACCTATTAGGTCCAAGAGAAATAAAATATATTTTCTCAGCCAATTTTTTGGGGGAGAAAAAAGCTTCAAGTGAAAATCTTCATGTCCCTTTGGTAAGTCAAATATGGAAATTGCAATTTTTCTTTTCTCAAGAAAAAAAAAGTTTATTTTTTATCCCCCCATTTCACGTTGGAAAGGTAAGTGTTAGCCAAACATCAAAGCCACTCCCACTCCACTTTTCATGATGATAAAAACTTAGTTGATATATGGGAACAAATAACAATGCATTACAGCCACCAAACCTACAAAAAGGTGGAAGATTAATGTTCCGTTTGATAGGAACGATAAAAAATAAGAGGGATAAAAAATATAAGGAATACATTTTTTATCTTCCAAGAAATGAAAGTATAAATAATATATTTTCTTTCTTTTGTGTTTGCTATGATGGATGAATGCAAAATAAAAATAATAAATTTTTTTTTTTGTACTTGGTAAGATAGAAAAAATATTTTTTTTTTATTTTTTTGTAAAAATATAAATATATATTTTATCTTTGTATTTCTATATGGAATTAATAAATACATAATATATGCATATATCAACGGATATATAGACAAATAAGATACATTTCAATACAAATAATTAACTTTCTATAAACTTTCCTTCTAATTTTAGAGGGATTAATTTTGATGAGTTTGAAGGAAAGCTTAACATCCATTCACTTTTTCATCTATCTTATTTTCATTTTTTTACCAACACATGATATTTTATTTATTCCTTCCACTTTTTATCCTTCCATTTTTCTACCGTGTCAAACGGAGAATAAGGTATTAAAATTTGATCTCATACCAAAAATTGAGAAAATTATAATTAATCGTATCAAAGTTTTGAATTGATGGGATTTAAAGAAATTAAGATTGATCTTAATCAACCTTAAGGAGTAGTAAGTTGACCTTTAGAATAATAATTTGATCAAATTATTATATAACTCATAATATGATATTAAAAAATAATTTTTTGTATCAAATTTTTTATCTATATAATAAAGAGTTAAGAGTTTGAATCTTATCTCAATATATATATTTTTTGTTCATTTTTATCACATTACTTATTTCTATTATAAGTTGAATTATTTAATTTTTTTTTATATTTTTTGGTTAAATCTATTTTTTATTTTAGACATTATTCATATGTGATAGTGTACACAAATTGATATTTTTGTTGAGGTCATATATTTGTAAAATTTTTTTTTATTTTTTTTAAATAATAGGAGGAAATTAATTTTAAATTATATAAATAAAAAAAATATTATTTTAATATAATAATATCGCTCATAGTATGACTAGTACAAAAACAAAGAGGACATAATTAAACAATCAAAATATTTACACAAGTGACAATGACAGCAAAAACTACTACGGTTGCCAAACCGGCCTAGCAATAGATTTAAATTCTTTTATATTATCATCACATCATTGTTCTTTCTTCATTATTATAATTCATTTTTGTTTTATTTTTATTTGGATGTTTCAAATAAGATATTCTGACTTGACTCTACAAGCAATAAGCTGGTTAAGTCGACGCCCCAACCAACGATCCATTTTAGACACTTTGCTTCTTGCGAAATAGACAACAAACCATTTACGACTCTCCCATGCCCCCTCTTCAGCGCGTGAACCACACACTCCTACCTAAAACCAACTCGTACTTTCATTCTCATGCCAATCCAATCTATCGTGAACAACCTACACTCCCACGGGGGCAATCGATGTCAAAGGATACAATCTCTTAGACAGAACTCACACATAAAAATAAGTTTATAAAAAAAAAAATGGTTAAAAATTATATATACAATATGAATCGTAATATTATATTATATAACACTTCTATAATTGACATTCACGATCATTTATTATATCAATAGTAACATAATGATAGTTATTTTTTTTTTGTTAGCTCCGCTTGCCTATTAAGAGAGAGACACAACTCAATATTATGTTTAATTTCGTTGTCAACGTAATTTTAAATTCTAATAATACAAATTGATATGAAATTATAGTTAGAACTTATACAATTAAGATACTTAAGAGTTGATCATAGTAAGCGAAATGAATCATTAAACACCACACACTAGCGAGTGTGGGGGGTGCGCAGGTTAAGCTGTGAAGTGAGAGTGACCTGGTGCGCATATTCAAAGTAAAATTTTTTTTTAGTGTCTTTGTTATTCGCCTGTTGGCTAGTGGAAATGTGTCGAGCCAAGCTTTGGTCTTTTGTGATAAAAAGAAAATGGAAGTTTTGGTGTTCAACTGTAGTTCATGATAGCACACACGCACCGAAAGATTATATTATATATGTATGTGTATGTGTATGTGACTGTGTATCTATACATGTTTATAATATTCCAATTTCATATATATAGTTTTTTCGTTTCTGAATGATGTTGCGTTCGCTTTCGATTCTTCTCTGCAACCAGCCAACGTTTATGAAGGTCTACACAGGTTAGGGTTTCGATTTGGTGTTTAGAGAGCTGGAAATTGAGCAGGGAAGTTCCTTCAAGTGGCTTTCAAGGTTCGACTGCTAGTTTCTTCTTTCTTCAGATATATTTTTGTATATATATGTATACACATGTTTACGTACATGTGTATGTTGATGTATCCTCTGTTTCACTGTTTGGTTGCCAAGAAATCTTATAGAAAAGAAAAGGGAAGGAAAAGAGGACAAATTAAGAAACCTTAGCTAATGATGACATCTTCATGTGGGAAAACTAGTTGATTGCTATGCTAATTCCTAGTTTTGTTTTTTTTAATAACAACGCTAAAGCAAGCCTGATTTCCATGATAAACTTATTCTTTCCTTTGCTTTCTGCACGACCAAACTGGGTTTTTTTTTTTTTTTGGTAGCTTTTTCTTCTTATTTGTTTGCTGCAACAGAATTAAATGGAGTTGTTATTGCTGGTTTGGAGAAAAAATATTGTTGAGTTTCTGAGATATCAAGTTCAATTGAAGAAGATAGTATCGGTTAATTTATGAAGAGTTTAGGCAAAATCCAGTGTTTTGGTAGGCAGGCTATGAGTATGTGGAAATTTGTATTACTTGAGCCCGCAACAACATGGTGAAAAGCCATGTGTTCGGATGGTTTACCTATAACTGCTTCCCTATGCTTTGCCACTTTTCCTATTAGGCACTTAATTGGATTTTTTTTATATGCTTTCCTGGTGGGGATGTTTCACATGCTCAAATTGAATTTGTTTGACCTTCTCATGATAATTCCATTGTGATGAAAAATATATGGAATTATGTGCTGCCCATTTGTAGAATTGATTGTTTAAGAGTACTATGATGTATGAGGTTTTGGAAAGTTTCCTTGCAATTTGAAGTTGTGTTGGAAAGAGGATGAAGAATTGTTGTCTTTTTATTTATTCTGGCTCTTGAAGTAGGAATCTGATTTGGATGGAAAAATGAATTTTATGCCAACACTATGCACCAGAGCCATAACTTGTTTGATGGATGATTTTGGAGATTTTTATAGGCTATTNAAGAAAATGGAAGTTTTGGTGTTCAACTGTAGTTCATGATAGCACACACGCACCGAAAGATTATATTATATATGTATGTGTATGTGTATGTGACTGTGTATCTATACATGTTTATAATATTCCAATTTCATATATATAGTTTTTTCGTTTCTGAATGATGTTGCGTTCGCTTTCGATTCTTCTCTGCAACCAGCCAACGTTTATGAAGGTCTACACAGGTTAGGGTTTCGATTTGGTGTTTAGAGAGCTGGAAATTGAGCAGGGAAGTTCCTTCAAGTGGCTTTCAAGGTTCGACTGCTAGTTTCTTCTTTCTTCAGATATATTTTTGTATATATATGTATACACATGTTTACGTACATGTGTATGTTGATGTATCCTCTGTTTCACTGTTTGGTTGCCAAGAAATCTTATAGAAAAGAAAAGGGAAGGAAAAGAGGACAAATTAAGAAACCTTAGCTAATGATGACATCTTCATGTGGGAAAACTAGTTGATTGCTATGCTAATTCCTAGTTTTGTTTTTTTTAATAACAACGCTAAAGCAAGCCTGATTTCCATGATAAACTTATTCTTTCCTTTGCTTTCTGCACGACCAAACTGGGTTTTTTTTTTTTTTTGGTAGCTTTTTCTTCTTATTTGTTTGCTGCAACAGAATTAAATGGAGTTGTTATTGCTGGTTTGGAGAAAAAATATTGTTGAGTTTCTGAGATATCAAGTTCAATTGAAGAAGATAGTATCGGTTAATTTATGAAGAGTTTAGGCAAAATCCAGTGTTTTGGTAGGCAGGCTATGAGTATGTGGAAATTTGTATTACTTGAGCCCGCAACAACATGGTGAAAAGCCATGTGTTCGGATGGTTTACCTATAACTGCTTCCCTATGCTTTGCCACTTTTCCTATTAGGCACTTAATTGGATTTTTTTTATATGCTTTCCTGGTGGGGATGTTTCACATGCTCAAATTGAATTTGTTTGACCTTCTCATGATAATTCCATTGTGATGAAAAATATATGGAATTATGTGCTGCCCATTTGTAGAATTGATTGTTTAAGAGTACTATGATGTATGAGGTTTTGGAAAGTTTCCTTGCAATTTGAAGTTGTGTTGGAAAGAGGATGAAGAATTGTTGTCTTTTTATTTATTCTGGCTCTTGAAGTAGGAATCTGATTTGGATGGAAAAATGAATTTTATGCCAACACTATGCACCAGAGCCATAACTTGTTTGATGGATGATTTTGGAGATTTTTATAGGCTATTGACAAAAGCTTTTATCATCGGTCTTTTTTGGGGGTGTTCCTCCTATGCATCTGCAATTCTCTCTTCTTTTTTTCGGGTGTGGAAACTGAGAGGAAAAATATTTTATCAAGATAGGAGACAAAATGTATTTGATTGAGTGCATTCATGATGGCCTCCCCATTCCACCATACTCAAGAGTGAAATATTCTGTTTACATTAAGTCTCACCCTTGCTGAAGGCCATGAGGGCACTAAAAATGGGAAGGTCCTCTCTTGGCACATTTCTAAAGACAGTAGCCTTAAAATTAAAGTGGATGCTTCATAATGGAGTTACCATATGTTTTTTATTTTTACTTTTTTCTCTTAATGTTTATGGAATAGAAAACAAATAGACAAAGAGAACTTTTATGCTGTTTGATTCTATAACATTCATGCATGAGTTACAGAAGAGTTTTCTAGGGAGAAGCTTGTTAAAATAATTCATTGTGGATTGTTCGAAATTTAGTGATAGGAATATCAATGCCTTGAGCAATGCAAGCTACATTTCTTTAGTGATTTCCTTTCATCATCAATTTTCTTAAATGAAGATGGTGTCTGGAACTATTTGTTTTAAAAACTAAAAGTCCTGTTTGTGTGAAAATCATTATTGGTATGAATGAACCATGTTTGGAGGTAATTTGACATTTTTTTGTTTGCATTGGTCTCATAATGATTGCCAATGAGATTTGCCTTCTATGTCCCCCAATCCTTGTCTCATGATATTCTTTGATTCCCCCCTCAGCTGCCCGATTTGAAACAAAAAGTGAAATAAGAGTAAAACTGAAAAGAAATTATGGGTAATATTAGATAAATACGTACGTTATGTTCATGGAGTAAAGTTTCATTTTAATCCATAGTTTTGCTCAATTAGGAAACAAATATGTTTTAGAAACAAAATGATAATGAAGAAAAAAATGTGAATTTTGATTCCGAAACATCTTAAGACATTCTGAAACATCTCGAAACTCATCAAAAGATAAGGAATCTCGATTTTTTAATTACTAGTTCACTTCGGTTTTCACTCTAACCGAAATTTTTCGATGGTTTAATCTGAGACAAATCAAAATTTTGATCCTTTTTTACACCAATCAAAAAGCTAAAGGTTCTTAGTTCAAACTTCAAACAATACCAATAACACCTGCCTCACATTTTTTTTGAAGATGATTGGCATTGCAAGTCCCTCTTGGTGGTGTTAAGTTAGAGAGATTCTCCAAATAATGTAGGAAAGGCTGCCCGAGGGAAGAGATTTTCTGCCTTTAGTTCTTCATGGACAAATTAGGCTCTCAATTGGAATAAAGACTCTCTACAAGCACACAAATATAATCAAAATAAGAACTTATACACTTTAGAATTAAGTAGGTCTTGTCAATTATTTACTATAGAGGCTATTAGCTTTGTAACTCCCAATGCCATCGATGTTCTAGTCTCGGAAACAAGCTTTCTTAGCTGAAGTAACTAGATGCTCCTTTAGAGAATTTAGTCATTCTAGAGCAGGTGATATCTTTTCCTAAGGTGATTAAGGAGTTATGGAAGATTTGGTTAGATGGGGACTAAGAAACTATTCACTTGTGCTTCCATTTTCAGTTCAAGTAAATTTTGTCCTAATTGATAAATTACCTATGACATTAAGATTTGTCCTTCGGTTAGTTCATTGATAAAATGCTTGAGTTGTAAGTGTGTAAATGTGGATTTGAGTCTGAAAGCATCCATTCTGTGAAGGTTTATGCAATATGTGAGATTTGTTTTCAATCTATTTGTCGAAATATAAATATTTAAATTATATTCTCTCTAATAACTTAAACTTTTTGAGCAGATGATGTTTAACATGATATCAGAGTAGGAGGTTTTGAGTTCGAATCTCGCTGCCACCCTAATTATTGAAAAGATTTTTACATGCTAAATCTAAAGTCTAGCTTGCATGTTAGGGTGTGTGTTGAAGTATAACTACTTAAGTTACACCGTCTTTAATAGTTTAAGGTTTTGAGTAAATGGTTGTTTAATAATATGGTTGGTAGCAACCTGCAAACAATTTTGCCTAGTTGGCTCAAATATTTTTGTAAACTTATGGTAAATATGAATTAAAGGCTTGACTTTACTGATTTGAACCAAGAATATTATGTCGACAATTCTATAAATCTATTTTGCTTGTAATATTTTTGGTGAAGTCCACTGTTTTAAACTTTGGCTTTATTAATTGATAATTCTCCTCTCTACTATTCTCCTTGCCACGTTTCCCATTTAGTTTGGCCCTTTTAATCTTAATTTTGCAAGTTAAATAGGTCTTTTGTATGATTTACCATCAGCTTCCAATCCTCAATTTTTATATCTATGATTACATAATGATACTTGTAGTTGATTGAGTTACGTCCATTCTCAGTTCAAAGAGCATGAATTCCTCATCCACACAGTTTGCGACCTCAAGGAGGATGGCCATATATGAACCAATCCACCCGTTTAGCATGTGGACAGACTTCAAAGGCAATGGCTATCCAAACACAGTTGCGTCAACAATGGTAGAGGTGGACACAAACCTAGACAACCAGGTGCAAACTTTTGAGCTTCTTCCCCTTGTTTTTTTTTTCTTTTTGCATAATTTTTCCGTACTCTTCTGATTGCATGCCCCAATTAAATTTTTCCTCATAATGATTCTAGTCAGAGGATACTTCACACGGAACACGGGAGCAGGAAGCGACAAAACCTGTTGATAAGGTAAAAACATCACATCATTGCCTAATGACTTCTCTCAATGTCTCTCATTTGCTTTCATTTATTGATGTGCTTTTATTTTAAAATGTCTGTTGATTGTTAGGATTATGTCAATTTGAGGATAACATGTGTTAGATTACGACTCTATTTTAGATGTCCTTGTTGGTGTACCATCTATTTTGAAGTAACGATTATTCATTTGAGACATTGACTTGAAACTATTGCTTTGAGTGTAATTGCCTTTTCAGATGTATTTTTAGGATACCAAGTTTTTGGTGCCTCAGAATTTTCTTGTTCTCTTTTTCTTTATCCAGTTTGTTGCCTTTTTCTTCTTTATAAGTCCCTTGCGTTTATGTGATACACTATGCTCTACTTTGAACAAGATAAGTTGGTAACATTGAAACGACTTTAACATTCCTAGTTCTTGAATCCTCTTTTACTAGTTTTTACTCATATTTTCATGTAAACCTGTCTATAGCATTCTATGAAGCATGGATACTTCAATCGGAGTGACGTATTCGTATCCGATACGTATCTGATATCGATGCTCGTCAGATTCTCGTAGATACATTCTGAATATATCAAATAATTGATAAAATTTTTATCATTGTTGGATACACCTGAAATATGTATATCTCCAAGGTGGATACATTCTCCTTATACTTGGTGAGGTAGGTTTGTGTAGAAACTGTGAATCACATAAATGGGGATTCTTTGTTCCAATATGTTCATTTGGACATGCATCACATATGTCACAAGATTTGTCAATTCTTTATAATGTGCTTGTCTTGAATAAGGAGTTTTATGGCTTATGTCAAAGCCAATAAATCTATTATACTTAAATGTTGAGTAAAAGCTGAAAACTGTCGAAGGGTGACACATGTTCAGGTCTAGAATTACATAGAATATTGAATTCAAAATTTCATTAAATAGTCCCTATGTCAACAACATAAATTGTTTTAGTTTGGAGGTATTTTGTATCTTAATCCCTTATATCCCTAGTATTGTAATATCTTCCTATAGTATATACAAACGTATCTAAGCCGTATCCGTATCCTACTTTTTAAGATTTTGCCATATCGTCCTATTGTGTCATGCCTGTATCTATATCTGTGCTTCCTAGATAGCGCCCCACGATGCAAATCTATATTATACAAAGTTAGACTAAGCTAATATTTGAAATATGTGAAGCATATTTGCAAATAATTTCAAAGGTTAGGACTATACCGAATCTATGCCTTCCAGACCTCCATTACTGGTTGTTGTTTTCATATGAAGCATATTGGCAACACGAGATGAATTGAATATGTCACTGCTTTGCTCATTAGTTGAAGTGCCAAAGGTGATTGCTCTGCCAGTAAGCCAAACTATTCTTGTTATATACGGTTCACTGTGAAAGTGCTTAGTTTCTTTGAAAAAAATGACACAGGTATCATACCGACTTTCTCTCAACTTATATATTCTTGCCAATTTCTGGTGAAAAAACATGAGACCCTAAAATGGTGTTCCTCTTGGAGCTTAACTTGCTAAACTGCCCTTAACATTTATATTTTTGGGAATTTGCCTTAAAAGACAAAACCAAGTGAGACTTGGTTAAAGTTTCTCTTCACTTGCATAAACACCTCCTAAATTCCAATTTGAAAATATGCCAATCATATTTGGCTGTTTTTTTCCATTTAATCAACTTAACAGAACCCTATTACTTAAACATTTTCTGATGTTTCCTTGATATGTCTTTATTGCATGCTAATATTCCAGGTAACAAATTTCCTTCTGGTAGAAGGAAGACAGGGAGGGTATGAGTTAAATGGAAAAGAAACTGTTTTGTGTACAGAGTGGTTTAAAACCTACAACTTGAGGTTTCTATTCATTGTTGATGGCTTGAAGCTTTTGAAAAGATACATATATGTGGCAGCATGCCGCATGATATTGCAGCAGCTACATGAAAACTTGCCATTGCAAACACTATAGTGGTTCTTCTTGTAAAGTTGCAGTAAGGTAGAAATATAACTCAAGTCTAGATTTTAACATGGCGGTCAGCAGGATAATTGTTCATTATTCGTGTGTGGTGCTTGAATCTTTACGATATCTTCTCTTACAATAAGTTTCAATCCATATTTCTCAGTTTCTCACTATCAGGCAATAGGGCTGGTAGGCTTATACTTTTCTGTGCTAATGGTATGCTAAGGTGTATTATTATTCTGACTCTTTTGAAATTCCTCTTCTTTTGAAAATTTTAATTATACTTTTGTCAACATTCAAATATCTGTAATTAATGTTGTCAGAATACATCCATTTTTTTCTGATCAAATCCTGAGTTTCATAAACAGGTACTGAGACGTCTTGCACAAAACCGTGAGGCTGCTCGTAAAAGTCGTTTGCGTAAAAAAGTAAGGAAGAAGTACCATACCATTGAGATAGATGCGTGTATATGAACCATGGATTATCAGTGTTGCAATTATCACTTACTAAAAAAATAAACAATTGCGTAATTTTCATCAATCTTTTGTTACCAAGTCCTTAATACACTGACCTCATCTGAGTTTTGTTTTGTAGGCCTACGTTCAGCAGTTAGAAACTAGTCGGTTGAAACTGATGCAGTTAGAACAAGAGCTTGAACAAACTAGACCACATGTAAGGGGAAAATTGGTTTTCCTTTTACACTTTATTTGATCAATTTTGGTACTGACGAAACAGGATATTTTCCTTTTCCTTTTCCCTTTTTTTTTTCTTCTGATAGGAAGAATTCTAAAAATCAAGAAAAAATGATTTTGCTGCAGGGTGGGTATATAGGTGGTGGATTAGATGCTACTCATCTAAGTTGCTCTGGAGCTGTAAACTCAGGTTTGTAGATTGATATGCCACCAGCATTATTATTCTGTTGAAACTTCTCATGCACATACATTGCTAGGACAATTGATATTTTGTTTCGTGCGTGATGCATTTGAAAATTATTTTATGAATTTGAAGTATTAGATAAATTTCTTAGTTTTCTTTCATTTGCTCCTTCAAGACGTTTTATGGATGCTTCATAGTTAGGTTTCTCCTGTTGAGCATTTTGTTCAATCAGCTTGTAGGTTATAGTTAATTTACTGGTAACAGCTTTGTGCTATAGATTCTGTGTCTCGGTCACTTGAGCTGTCTAATTTCTTTTTGCCACATCATGTTTATCCTTTGATATTTATAATTGCCCATTGTTGATTTTTGATTGGACGTGTTAGTTAAAATCTGGCGTATAACTTGCAAGTGAAACAATCTACTGAAACAAAAGGTATATCTTCTAGAAGGCATCCTCTTTCCTGTGGCAGCTATGGAACTTCAATTGATTTATTCTTCTAAAGAGAAAAAAAAATGTGATGTTTATTTCAAAGTTTTACCGTGTAGATTCTTTTATTCTTGCTATTAAGTATAAAAGCCATAAAAGCAAGATGACAGGCTATTGAAACCTCAAAGGACACTAAATTATCATCGAAAATTTGGCTTTAATCAGAACAAATTTTCAACGTGGGAGTTGTTGAGGGTTATTTATTATGTGGTTAACACCTGCCGATGTAACTTAAAACAGTATGGTTATGCACTTTATTTTTGCATGGGTTCTATTTATCAATTGTTGTTTAAACAAAACATTCATTTTTCTCATGCTACTCTTCAAATACTTTTGCTATTGTCCATCTGAGTTTGAACCCATCAAATTTTTCATAAATCTATATGCCGGCAAAACAAACCTGTTAGTCAATTGGGTGTATATAAGCTAACGGCCTACACGTGTTCAACATTTAAATTTATTTGACAGTGTGCTCTGACAAATATTCAAGTCAATGGAGAACATCGATAGTTAGTGTTGAGAGTATTATTNTGCAGGGTGGGTATATAGGTGGTGGATTAGATGCTACTCATCTAAGTTGCTCTGGAGCTGTAAACTCAGGTTTGTAGATTGATATGCCACCAGCATTATTATTCTGTTGAAACTTCTCATGCACATACATTGCTAGGACAATTGATATTTTGTTTCGTGCGTGATGCATTTGAAAATTATTTTATGAATTTGAAGTATTAGATAAATTTCTTAGTTTTCTTTCATTTGCTCCTTCAAGACGTTTTATGGATGCTTCATAGTTAGGTTTCTCCTGTTGAGCATTTTGTTCAATCAGCTTGTAGGTTATAGTTAATTTACTGGTAACAGCTTTGTGCTATAGATTCTGTGTCTCGGTCACTTGAGCTGTCTAATTTCTTTTTGCCACATCATGTTTATCCTTTGATATTTATAATTGCCCATTGTTGATTTTTGATTGGACGTGTTAGTTAAAATCTGGCGTATAACTTGCAAGTGAAACAATCTACTGAAACAAAAGGTATATCTTCTAGAAGGCATCCTCTTTCCTGTGGCAGCTATGGAACTTCAATTGATTTATTCTTCTAAAGAGAAAAAAAAATGTGATGTTTATTTCAAAGTTTTACCGTGTAGATTCTTTTATTCTTGCTATTAAGTATAAAAGCCATAAAAGCAAGATGACAGGCTATTGAAACCTCAAAGGACACTAAATTATCATCGAAAATTTGGCTTTAATCAGAACAAATTTTCAACGTGGGAGTTGTTGAGGGTTATTTATTATGTGGTTAACACCTGCCGATGTAACTTAAAACAGTATGGTTATGCACTTTATTTTTGCATGGGTTCTATTTATCAATTGTTGTTTAAACAAAACATTCATTTTTCTCATGCTACTCTTCAAATACTTTTGCTATTGTCCATCTGAGTTTGAACCCATCAAATTTTTCATAAATCTATATGCCGGCAAAACAAACCTGTTAGTCAATTGGGTGTATATAAGCTAACGGCCTACACGTGTTCAACATTTAAATTTATTTGACAGTGTGCTCTGACAAATATTCAAGTCAATGGAGAACATCGATAGTTAGTGTTGAGAGTATTATTATTATATATTGTTATCATTTAATGTGGTTTTAATAAGTATACCTTTCTAAGGGTATACTAGTCTTTTGTGTTTTATTAGATAACTGTAAATACAAATTGAGTGTGAGAGGTAGGGTAAGTTAGCCTCCTCTCTGTTTCTCTCATATTATGTTCATTCTCTCAATTTTTTTATACTTAAAAAGGTATCAGAGAATTATTGATCCAAAATTTTCTCTGAAATTTATTTTCCGATATTAAAAATTTGATTCAGATTCTTGTTCTTCTCTTCTTCTTTCTTTCCCTCTCTCTTTCCTTTTCCTCAACCCACAACCATGGTCTAGTGTCTTGGGTGGTGGTTGTGATGGCTTCCAGTTGTGCCATCGTTTTGTTTGTGCGTGCCTATGTTGGAGGTGAGGTGTCATAATTGGTTCATGTGTTGATAATCGATTTGGGTATTATTTTGTCACTGGAGACCTTATTGATTGTGTTGTGGTGGTTGCCGGTGGCCTCACATGTGCCATTGTCGATGTTGGAGTTGTCTGTGGTTCATGCTTATGCGTTGGGTTGAGATTCTATAATCAAAGGCTTTGTTGGATGTGTCGTGGTGGTTGCTGGAGGTCTGGTGTTCAGCTGTGATGCTATCGAAGGTTTGGTGTGGCGTCGTTGTACTGCGCTGTCATTTCTAGGATTCCATTAAACCCCTTCCCGTAGAGAAGACTAGGAGACCTCGGGTCGTCCCTTCGGGTTATAATATATACTTGGTTTACGGTCTCTATTAAGTGACCCAGTCCAATCCTATTTGGACCCAGTAGTGGCCCATTGTCCATTTTAGCCCAATTTGATCATGTCCACTTCAGGCCCAAGCCACTAAGCCCATTTTGGTCCAGTTAAGGCCAAACTAGGTCCAGCCCAAACTAGGTCACCTCATTTGGTTCTGTGAAGGTTCAAACCGATTTAGGTCCAGATAAGTCCGGTTCAATTGATTTTAACACCGATTCAGTCTGATTCTGTGGGTTTTCAGCAGGTTTCTGCCAATTCAGAGGTAGTTCTAGACCCGATTTAGTCTGGTTCAGGTGGATTTATAACCGATTCAGTCCTATTTCGTCTGTTTCCAGTAGATTTTGTTGTTCCCAGCTAGTTCAGAGGCATTTTCACACCTGGTTTAGCTTTTGTTGCCACTGGTTCAGCTTTTCCTTCCATAGATCTATGATTTTGCACTATGCAAGTGACGGTTTTTGCATTATTTGGTCTGTCTCCAAATCTGCGGTATTACTATGGAACCCACGACTGATACTCCATCTCTTGCTCCAACGTTGTTGCCTCCCACACTTTCTTCGACTACTCTACTTAATTCTTCCATGACTTTTGTCGAGCTCAATGGGACTAATTATGTTTTATAGTCCCGCTTGGTTCAAGTTTTTTTTAAAGGTAAAGGCATTAAAAGGTATTTGGTGGGCAAGAAACCCAAGGAAAGTGACCCTTGATTTAATTAATTGAAACAAGAGTATGCATATATTATTTCCTTACTATTGAATAACATTGAGTTTCGAATCAACTCTACATTGCTTTATCTTGATACTGCCAAGGAAATTTAGGACCATTTGACACTTATGTATTTTGGCATAGGTAATTTACTCGTGCTTATGAGGTTTG
The DNA here is from genome assembly GCA_963454935.2 of Ilex paraguariensis. NCBI lineage: Eukaryota > Viridiplantae > Streptophyta > Magnoliopsida > Aquifoliales > Aquifoliaceae > Ilex > Ilex paraguariensis. Next base: position 1,113,107 of record CAUOFW020004724.1, read on the forward strand.
CAAATAATATTTTCGCATTAAGTAGGGTACTCTAAGCTTAAAAGACTATTTATTATTCCTAAGTTAGGGAAGTCTATGAGGAATCACGGATTTACCACCCATTCACCACTAATTCTACACTTCTACAGCAACAATGTGAGGATATGAATGTTGTTCATTTTTTTGTTGGTTTGAAGCCTGAGTATAAGTCTATCCGTGCTCAGATTTGGGATAGCTTTAGCCTCCTGTCTCTTCTTGAGGTCTTTTCCAGGTTACAGCGTGCTACTTTGTCTGTTGGCCATTCGACTTCAAGCATTGATCATGATTCTTTTGTTGACCGCTCAGCTCTTGTTGCCTCTATTGGCAACAGTAGTAGTATTCGAGGTGGTCGTATCAATCGTGGTGGTCGAGGGGCCTGTACTAGAGGGCGTACTAATATTAGTTTATGTATTCATTGTGGTCGTATTAGCCACACTGTTGATTATTGTTGGGATTTACATAGAAAGCCATGGTGCTTCTAATCAAGTCTCCTATTAGGACGATACTTCCTCATTCCCTGCACCATCATCTCGCTTGGTTCCTCTCGATTTTTACTTAGTTACTATTACACAAGAGGAGTATGTTTAGGTCCTGTCTCAGCACCAGGCAGTCCCATCTTCATACACTATTACTTTTGCTCAGTCACATACCACTTCCACTTGTTTACTGTCACCCGTAGTCCCTAGATCATAGACTTTACCCCTTTTGATCACATGACGGGTTCGTTTGGTGTCTTTTTTACTTATCATTTTGCTATTTCTCCTTACAGTGTTATTCTTACTAATGATACTTCTACTAAAGTTTTAGGTTTGGGGACTAATCAATTGAGTCCTAAAATATCCTTATCATGTGTTTTATTTTTCATCAGTTTCTCTTTAGTTTACTTTCTATTAGCAAAGATTACCCACTCGCTTAATTGTTCAGTAATTTTTTATCCTTCTTATTGTATTTTTTAGAATCTGTAGAAGTAGAAGAAGATTGGTATGGGACATGAAGCTGGTGGCCTCTATTATTTTGATGTTAATCCTTCTCCTCGCACATTTCAGGCCTTGCCATCTCCCTTTTGGTGACATTATCATCTTGGACATTCTGCTTTCCAAAACTTGAAGCATCAAGTTCCTAACCTTAGTTATGTGTCATCTGTGTCTTGTGATGTTTGTCAACTTAGTAAGCATAATTATGTGTTCTTTCAGTCTAGTGTCAATAATTATATGTTTAGTCCATTTGAATTGGTACATTCTGATGCATAGAGTCCAATATAGAATATTTAATCTAATAAATTTACTTATTTTGTTTCGTCTCTGGATGATTATTCTCATGTGACTTGGTTATTTTTAATGAAAGCTCATTCTAAATTGTTTTCTATATTTGAGACATTCTGTAAAGAAATAAAAATTCAATATGGTTGTCGTATTCGTATTTTGCATTCTAATAATGCTTGTGAATACAACTCTGATCCTTTTTCTACTCATCTTTGTAAAAATGACATTATTTATCAGTCTTCATATACCTACACATCTCAACAAAATGGTGTAGCTGAACGTAAGAATTGTTATCTATTGGAAGTGACTCGTGCACTTTTATTTCAGATGAATGTTACTCGATGCTTTTGGAGAGATGTTGTTCTTATTGTTTGTCATCTCACTAATTGTATGCTCTCTTCTATGTTAAATGGACAAAGTTCATATTCCGTCATTTTTTCTAATTCTCTTTTATTTTTCATACATCCTAAGGTTTTTAGGTGTGTATGTTATGTTCACAATTTGGATCCTGAATTTGATAAACTTGACCTTCGTGTTACAAAATGTGTCTTTCTTGGTAGTTCTCACACCCCTACTTTACAAATATTTCACTATTGCTGATGTCACCTTCATAGAATCGGTCTCATATTTCCTAGCTCTTGTTCCTCCTCTGGATCTTTATTTTGGGCAATCACCTCTGCCCCCATCTTTTTCCTTACCCTTTGTTACTCCATTGCCTACTTTGATACCACCTGCTTCCTCCATTGTCCCGCTCCGTGTATACTCTTGTCGTCTGAGATCATCGACTGAAGTGCCCTCCTATTTTGTCCTTCCGCTATTTCTAACTCTTTATCCATTGCTCTTCGGAAAGGTACTTAGTCTTGTATTACTAACCATCATATTTCGAATTTTGTTTCTTATAATGTATTGTCTCCTACCTTCTCTTATTTTACATCGCAGCTATCTACTATTTTTATTCTTAAGACATTACAGGGTCTGTTATTTGATCTGGGTTGGAGGAAAGCTATGTAAGTGGAGATGAATGTCTTGTATCATAATGGGATTAGAGATCTTATTTCTTTACCCCCTAGTAGAAGGACTATTGATTGTCGGTGGGTATATACCGTCAAATTTAACCCCAATGGTTCTGTTGAGCTCGTCAAAGGCTTCCTTATTGCCATAGGCTTTATTCAAACCTATGACGTTGATACATGGAGCAGGGTTTGTTGCTCAGGGGAGTATCATAAGAGTATGTGTCGACTAAAGAAATCTTTGTATAGTTTAAAGCAATCATTGAGGGCATGGTTTGGTAAGTTTTTAGAGGCAATTTTAGAGTTTGGTTTTCTAAGATGTCAAACAGACCATTATGTGTTCCACATACACATTGATGTGGGATACTTTCTCGTGGTTTATGTGGATGATATTGTAATTATTGGTAATGATTCTGAGAGTATTGCAAAGTTAAAAATCTTCTAGTAGGACCAATTTTATATTAAAAACATAAGAAAACTCAGGTATTTATTGGGTATTAAAGTTGCTGGATCTATGTAGGGCATTTGTTTGTCCTAATGAAAATATGTACTTAACATACTAGAGTAAGTTGGCTTGTTGGATGGTTGACCAATTGATGTTCCTATGGATTCGAATCAAAAGTTGTTAATGGATGAGTGTATTGTTTGAACATCTAGGTCGGTGTCACAAGTTGGTTGGGAAGCTAAATTATTTCACTATTACCCGATCAGATATTGTTTATGCAGTTAATGTTGTGAGTCTGTTTATGAGATGCCTTAAAGTACCATATTGGTATGCAGTCATTCACATTCTTCGATATCTCAAACGTGCTCTTGGACTTAGGTTGTTATGTTGAGCTAATGGGCATCTTAGAGTTGAAGATTTTATAGATATTGATTGGGCTGGGTCTCCCGCGGATCGAATATTAACTACTGATTATTGTACGTTCTTGGAAGGTAACATTATTACGTGGAAAAGTAAAAAAATAAATAGTGGTAGCACGGTCCAGTGTTGAAACTGAGCATAGATCAATGACACATATTAGTAGTGAGTTGAAATAGTTACTACACTTTCTTTAATAAATTAGTTTTCTAGTTCAACTTCTCTTAAAGTTGTTCTGTCATTATCAGACTGCTCTTCATATTGCAGTCAATCTTATATTCTATGAGAGGATCACACATTTTAAGTTGATTGTCACTTTATTCGAGACAAAATATTAGACGGAGGTATTTCAACACCATTTGTGAAATTTAAGTATCAGCTTGCAGATATGTTTACCAAAGCATTGAGTCGCACTTGTCTTACAACCATTTGTTCCAAGTATAAATTATATGATATATATATATACTCCAGCTTGAGGAGAAGTGTTAAGAGTATTATTATTATATATTGTTATCATTTAATATGGTTGTAATAAGTATACCTTTCTAAAGGTATACTAGTCTTTTGTGTTTTATTAGGTAACTATAAATATAAGTTGAGTGTGAGAGGCAGGGTAAGTGAGCCTCCTTTTTTTGTCTCTCATAGTGTGTTCATTCTCCCCATTCCTTTAAATTCAATAGTTAGTAACACCAACATTTGCACACTTGTGATGATAAAAATATTGGTCTTCAACCTGTCCACGAATGCGATTTACCAGAATTTAGACGATCAGTTATGACACAGCGCTGAAACCTATCGTTGGCTATTAATTTTCGTATCTGATTCTCTGATGTACTTTATGTGACCTTTGTGCTTCTATTGCTTGCAATAATTTATTGCTCTAAGTATAATCCTGTTCTTTGTTCTTTCTAGTTATTGTATCCTGCAATTAGCCCCCTTTGCCTGCAGGTGCTGCTGCATTTGAGATAGAGTATGGACACTGGGTGGAGGAGCAAAGTAGACAAATTGATGATTTGAGGAATGCTTTAAATTCACATGTAGGTGATATAGAGCTCCAGATACTTGTCGATAGTGGCATGGGCCACTATTTTGATCTCTTCCGCATGAAATCAACTGCTGCAAAGGCTGATGTTTTCTATCTTATGTCTGGTATGTGGAAAACATCAGCTGAACGTTTTTTCTTGTGGATTGGAGGGTTTCGTCCTTCAGAGCTTCTAAAGGTGATGCATGGTTTGATTCACGTTATACTTCAAAATTCTTAAAAGGAAAAATGCAGCATTCAGGAATCTGAAATTTGTCTTTAACTCAAGGCAAATATCTCTTTCTGAAAGAAAGTAGTCTTTGCCCTAATAAATTGCACCTGGGTTTCTCCTACGTATATTTTCCAATCCGTTTCTAAGTTTCTCATTAAACATACTGGGTGTCATAAAAGGTGGAGTTGAATCATTGAATTTCCTGGAGTCTGAACGTATATATGAATTTTACAAGTGCTCAATAGTTTTGCACACATTCTATGTTATTTGTACCATCATCCGTTGCATTTTCTTCATCCTATAATTTATATTATATTTGCTCCCTAAAAACCTGGTCAAGATGTTTTTGTCTTCTAGAACTAATCTGCAATTCACCAGTACCTTACCAAAGAATCAATATGCTAATAACTAGTTAATTGAATGATGCTGTGTGTATGCATACACTTGAACTTCACATCTTTATGTGTGTGTGCCCCCTAGAACATGCACTTTGTGTACTGTGTTCAACATGTATTAATATTTGATTATTATAATATGTCAAATCGAATTGATAATTTGAATGCTTAGCAGAAAGAAAACGAAAATGGATGAGTAACTAGTACATGTAAGCTTGGCCTGCACTTAGACTTTATATACCACTAAAATCAGTGTTCAACGTTATCTAAGGGCCAAGCATGGCCCACTGGAAACCCAACTTATGATTAATTTCCTATTGGGAATTCTCTCGTCCATGTACGCATATTAACACACAGGTTTTGGGTAAACAAGAATATCAGATGTTCTTTTCCATGTAGTTGAACAAGTCCAGAAAATTTTTTAATTTTTTTTTTGTCCAGAAAGTAGTTGAACAAATCACAGATTATGTTTTCCTGTTTCGGTATTTTTCTTGTTCTTCAAACCCATTCTACTAAAGATAAAGCTTATTTGTTGTTTTCTGTTCGCCATAGGTTCTTGTGCCACAGCTTGACCCTTTAACAGACAGCCAACATTTTGAGGTTTATAACCTTAGACAATCATGTCAGCAAGCTGAAGATGCTCTGTCACAAGGAATGGATAGACTCCAATCAATTGTGGCCGAAGCAGTAGCAGCTGGTAATCTGGGTGAAGGAATTTACTTCTCTCAGATTTCCACGGCAATGGAGAAGTTGGAAGCATTCGTTAGCTTTGTGAATCAGGTATTATATCATCGTTAACTTTTTAGTGTTTTTTAATCCATTTTCTACCTCAAAATAATGGTTGCCCAATTTGATTCTCTCTTATACATCGAGCAATAGTTTATGGTGTATATATTCTATTTGGTATTTACGCAGTGTCTGTGCACACTGTGTGCATGTGTGGTTGTGCATTGTTATGTCAGAGAGAGAGAGAGAGAGTTCCTTGCCTTGTTATGTAGGAACCATTGAATTATTTGAACATGGGCAGTTATGTTCTTCAAATTTTCATTCCTGAAATTCCATTTCAAGACTGGGGATACGATAGGAAGACCCTCATCAGTGTTGCAGCAATTATACGGTCTTTGGGACTGCTACTTCTGCAGAAAGATTATTATTGAAAAATTTGGTCTCATGTTCTAATTGTCATATTTCCAATGTTTTGAGTAAAGTATAACTTTTTTTTTTTTTCACTTTTCATACTAGAAAACATAACTTGAGTCTTTGGCAACCAGAAAAATTCTGAGGTTGACTTCAGTGCAGGGTTAAATGTTATGGGTTGTTCAGTTGGATTTACAGAAGAGTTTTCCCGTTGTTTCGTGGCTTTGTTCGTTCTGCTCAATTGTGAATCCGCATATACTTATTTCACTTTCACTTTGGCTCTGTATAAAATGACTAAGCATTTCTTACATATAATTTTTATCAAGTGACCAAGAAAACCTCTTTGCCATTGCACTTTGAATCTTCTGTTAAAAGCTGTTGAATACCCCTATGTATCCATTTTAGAGATCAGACTACATCCTCTTAAACAGTATGACGTGATACCTGAAACTTAGAAGAATGATTTCATGGTGAAACTTGTGGCCAAATGTATGTTACTAGAACTATAAGTGGTGTTAATCAAGTGTTTTGCCTTTTACTTCTATAACCAAAAGAAGGTGAATTTTACTTTCATGAAACCCTTGTAGCTGAAATATTTTGTATGAAATAACTCATCCTTGATTTTCAACACTCAGTTAATAACCTGATTTTTAATTCCAACTTTTTGTTGTTGACCTTCTCAGATAATCAGGTCCTCAGGCCATTCATTATTTGATTTTTGAAAATACAGAGTTCCAGAAATTAGGGAGTCACATATGCAAAATGGTTGGTGCATGTTCTGGTTTGGATGGCGCCTCATGGCATAATAACAATTAGACAATGGAAAATGATCTCCCCTTTCTCTCTCTCTCAGATAATTTTACGTTATTTGATTTGTTAAGATTCATAACTTGACATTATGATTTTACTGATTTGTTTTCGGGACTTGGCGTGTGTGTTTCTCGAAACAGGCAGATCATCTTCGCCAGGAAACCTTGCAACAAATGTCTCGCATCCTAACTATCCGCCAAGCAGCTCGAGGTCTTCTTGCCTTAGGGGAGTACTTCCAACGCCTTCGAGCTTTGAGTTCCCTCTGGGCTACTCGTCCTCGTGAGCCTGCCTAGTGATGCCATGGACAAGCCTACGTGTGCAATTCTAAGGGATAGTCACCAAGTGGATATCACTTCAACAACAGTGTGTACCTCGTATTTACATCCAGTATAAACATACATATGAACAAAATCTCAGTTTCTGGCATTTTCGAACCGCCTCCCCTCCCACAATTGGGAAGTTGTAAATATGAATAGCTATTTAATGTAGAGGAAGGTTGTGATTGCACTTCATTTTTTATGCTTGTAAATTATTTTGTCTTCAGAGGACAATTTTGTTGTATCATTTGGAGTCTTTAGACGAAACTTGGTGTAAATCGACAGGTACAATGGTCTCTTCTCATTGTATTTTATCATGTGAATGTGATATGTAAAGGTTAACTGCACCAGGTGAAAGAAATCATGTAGAGAATGCAGCGGAATTTAAAATATTCGGTTCTCCATTTCAAAATCTATTTATCTTTAATACAAATCGAGAAACTTTATATCTATAGTGAAGTTAAGGGTTACTTCTTGAAGCGTATTTTGAGCGATCTTTAAGTTTTTTCAAACAACTTTGAACCTTAAAATTTGATATTTACCATAAGCTTCGTAATTGCTTGGTCTCTATCTGTATCCATGAATTGATAAACTAGAAGGATCTACCTCAACCTTTGATAAAATAGTAGAGAGAGACAATGAGGGGTTGTTTTTCTTGTGCTACCAAGAGAGTTGTTATATCATATATCTACCTCCTACATAAAGGTATTTATAGAGTTTAATGTAAAACTCGGGTAAATTTAAACTTTTCACAAAAGGGACAAAACAGTAATTTGTTACTACGGTTTGATTTGTAAACCTGAATTTTTGTAGATTTCGAATGACGAAACGGACCACATTGTTTGATTCGTCTTGCGAAATCTAGCTATTTCGTCAATTTTCGTCGAATTTTAAGATAATTAAATTTTTTGTGTTTTACGAGACGATCGAGTCTCGGGTGACTCAAAAATGAGATTTTTAATAAAATTTTTAAAATTAGAAAATAAATTGAGGCAAGTTAAAAATGAAAATATTTTGAACTTAAATCGGGACGAAATTTAATCATTTCGGAGCGAAACGGACCTGAAAAAAGAGGGCTGTGTGGTGCGTTGTGGGCCAAGTATTCTAAGGGTATAAATAGGGGAAAAATTTGATTTCTCCCCTATTTGTGTTTAGTCATTACTTGATAGAGAGAGAGAGAGAGAGGAAAAGAGAGAAACTCTACCTTTTCTCTACGATCTACGGATCTTGGGTGTTTGAATCCACTCGGGCCAAGAAGGAAAGTTGTTTCTCGCGTTGTGGACTAAAAAACTATACCAAGGAGGTCGAGTTTGGGCGAGATTTCAAGGACGGAATTTTGGGGAAAGTGAATATTCAAGCTTGTCTTGGGTTCTTTAGGCTTTTCAACATCTTTTTAGGCTTCAAGAGGTAGGGTTCCTTCCTACTAGGGTTTATTTTACAACCTAGGGTGTTTATACGAGATGGATAGGTTGATAGAGATATATATCACTTGCCTATGTTGTAAAATTGATAAAACGAGTATGAAAATAGGTATAGAAATGATTTAAAATAAATTTCTAATAAGAAATTGGTATGTGGTAATTACTTGTTTGATTACATGGAATTTGGTATTATATAGGCATGCTATGTGTTTATATTATGCCTTGTGAATAAAGTGTGTTATTGACATATATTGTGTAATAACATGCTTGAAATATGTTTTTGAAATACAATGTTGATATTTGTTTATAGATATACCGACATTGTAATGAAATTGGTAATTATATGTTGTGGATATGAATTGCCATGAAATATGTATAAATGTGGTAAAATTTGCTCATATGACATTCATTACATATGGGGCATCACATTGATATAGCAATGGTGCATTACATTGAATTTGCACGGAGTCATCGGGCACGAGACATGGGTGTGGGTATGAGTGTGTATATGGTTTGATTAAGCACCATACTCGATGGTTGATGGGTGGGCTCGAAAAAATTGGATTGAAAATCCGACTGAGTCACACGGTTGCATGAAAATTGGGTCGGGATTAGCAAGAAGAGCTAGACTATCTCTCGGGTGAGAGACCCGGTGATCGGATATGTACTTCTGTTGGTATAAGAGCCCGTAAAGTGTGTCGGTATATGCGAAACCGTTGGTGAAAGTTCATAAATTTCGTGTCGGTTGAGTGCCGTGGTGTAAGTCTATAAATACCCACTCCAAGAAAGACTCGGAGATTTTTAAATAGTCATTGGGTGTGTAATGCCAATGACGGGGCTTGGAAAACCAAATTTATACTTATGGCATTACATGGGGGAAAAGGAGCTAGGGAGGGCTCGGGTTGAGTTGCATGAGTGAGTTTCATCTTATATCATGGCATGACATGTTAGATTCCAACATAGACTTGCTTAAATCTTAGTTGGAATGATTATTGCTTGATAAATGTTGCATGTGAGTATTGCATATGCACTTAGGTTGGGGAATAACATCTGTAGGAAATACTCTACTGGGCGTGACTCACCCTATATAGAAAAACATTTCAGATGCGGGATATATGCTGGAGGAAGGCCCTCGCATGGGACCTCAAGGATGAAGAAAGCTGAAATGTGACTTTATTTTGAGATTTTGTAAAAGTGTTATAAAAAAAACTTAGTTTTGATATGTAAATGAATGTAATAGAATGTGTATGAACCTTGTATTAAATGAAAATCTTCATTATACATGTGTTGGATGACAAAGGGATAGGTTAGAATGAGTTGAAAATGCAAAATAGGTGAAACAGGAAAAATTCGACAAAGCATACCGGTAGGGCGTACCGGTATGACGAGGTCTAGTGGGCAACTCATACCGGTATAACTTTGTCCAGAAGACAACTCATACCGGTAGGGCATATCGGTACAACTTTGTCTAGAAAGAAAACTCTACCGGTAGGGATTTTCCAGTAGGCTCACCCTATCGGTATGTCATATCGGTAGAACTTCCAAAAATTTAAAAATTTTAAAACTGTTTTACTATGTTTTTGGGTCATGTGTCCTTCCTTCTAAATGATGTAAATGGACTATAATGAAGTCTAAAATGTGGTACATTGGACCACGATTTGATTAAATGGTAAAATATACACGAGTTACACGTGTGAGTTATAATCCCAGTTAAGGGGGATGTTATTGATGTGACGTTGGGTTGTGCGACGATCACGGGTATTTTCGCGGGTTGACGGGTGGTCAACGGTTGAAATAGGACCCCCGATTTTAGGGGCGTCACAGCTTGGTATCAGAGCATAGGTATGCGATCTACCTAGGGCTTGATGGGCATGGGTCTAGACCATTGCATTCATTATGCATTTTATGCTATGTGCTTTAATATGATACATGTTATGTGTTATATGTTATGTAAATGATATACATGATAAAATTTATATGAAAAAGGGACATTAGGGTTAGAAAACATAACCTTGGGGGTCGGAAAACAATGGGACATAATAGTTCTAGGTGTAACGGTCTACTAGTGGGTGACATAAACTCTACTAGGGGGACAAGGAGATGAATCTCAACGTTTAAAATTAGGTCCATATCTTGGGATACTAAATTGGCGCTCTATTACTATCTGACATATGTGTAGATGGTAAGTAGATGAAGAGGACGTCGAGGTGGTAGGTGGAACAATAATTAACCACCGCTGGTCATTGATCAACAAGCCTTCATAGAGGCTATTGGTACTACAGCTGTTACAATTGCACAGGCTAGTGCAAATGTGGATAAAGGAGGCACAGGTAACCTCCAAAAATTTAAGGCGCACAAGCTTCCGATATTCAAGGAAGGGGCAGATCCGATGGTGGCCGACCATTGGTTCCGGCAAGTTGGCAAGATTTTAGAGGCAATGAAGATCACCTCCGATACCATAATGATAAGACTAGCTGCATTACAGCTAGAGGGAGAAAGCCCAACTGTGGTTGGAGTGGGCAAATACTTTCCAGCGGCTGCTCGACATGCAAAGACCCAAGAATTTTTGGATTTGAAACAAGAGACGATGAAGGTAATGGAGTATGTGGCCAAGTTCATTGAACTAGCCCGTTTTGCTGATGATTACGTGGCCACGGATATGGCCAAGGTGAGGAAGTTCGAGGATGGTTTGAAACTATCCATCCGGGGGAAAATTGTAGGCCTCAATTTGTAAGATTTGAACTCGATGGTCGAGACAACTATGACCATTGAGAGAGAGGTTGATGATGCAAGGAGCATTCGGGAGTCAGGTGCTAAGGACAAGAAGAAGGAAGGTCAATCCTCTTCTTCTAGTTCAGAAAAGAGACGGAGGATTTCTGCTCTATAGGGACAGGACCGTAGCCATTAAGGCCAAGGCAAAGATTGATTCTCCCAAGGCGGGGGAAACCCCAGGACAACTTATCAGGCCGGTCAACGGACAAGTTTCCATTGCCACCAGCCAGGTCATATAAAGCGGGATTGCCCTTAGAGGTAGGGATCCCAATGCTACGGGTCATCTTAGTCCCAATTGTCGGTGGGGCATGCACAGACATATTTTATTTCTCTCTACCCCACCATGGGCCAAGGAAGCCAATATTAGTTCCAGGGTGCTACTTAGGCCCCTACCACTTCACGAGTGGGGACTCCGCAATTAGGCCAGATGGGCCAGGGTATGGGTCGAGACCAAGGACAGGACATGCAGGCTGGGACTTCGGGGACCCAGGGGCGTGTCTACGCCATCATACCTCAGATTGAGCCAGTGGATTAGTCGGTCATTCAAGGTATATTTCTATTCTCTCGCTTATGGGCTAGGGTGTTATTTGACTCTGGTGCATCGCATTCATTCATATCTACATCATGTGTGAAAGATTTGGGCTTAAAGGTTGATACCTTGGAATAGCCATTGTATGTGAATTCACCCCTAGGAGCTAAGGTGTGTATTGATTAGATATGTCGGAGTTGTGAGTTAGACATCTTGGGGATTTTACTCACCGTGGACCTTAGGGTCATGGACATGTCAGAGTGCAATGTATCCTCGGGATGGATTGGTTGGCGGCACATCGGGTCGTCATTGACTGTGATTGGAAGAGAATAACTGCTTATACACTGGACGGTGTTTGTTTCAAGTTTCAGGGAAAAAATATGAAGTTTTGTTCCAATCTGTGTATGACTCCCGTTGGCATGGGCAATTGATGGGTTGGTTTGTGAGCCTTACCTTGGAGGATGAGGTGAGACAAGAGTTGGGTCTACCTCGGGTTGTGTGTGAGTATGAGAATATTTTTTTGGACGAACTACCTGAATTACCTCCCCATAGGGATGTAGACTCCAGCATTGAGTTGTATCCCGGTACATCGCCTGTTTTTATGACTCCACATAGGATGTCGCCAACTGAGTTGCAAGAACTCAAGGTCCAATTGCAAGAATTGTTGGACAAGGGCTTTATTAGACCGAGCACTTCACCATGGGACGCTCCGGTATTATTTGCCAAGAAGAAGGACTAAACCCTTCGATGGTGTATAGACTATCGACAGTTGAATCGGGTTACTATCAAGAATAGGTACCCTTTACCGATGATCGATGACTTGTTTGATCATCTGAGGGGAGTGCGGGTCTACTACAAGATAGATCTTTGCACCGACTACCATCAGTTGAAGATTAGGGAGACAGATATCCCTAAGATGACTTTCAGAATGCAGTATGGACATTTCGAATTCACTGTGATGCCATTTGGATTGACGAATGCCCTAGCGGCATTCATGGATCTCATGCATAGGGTGTTCCAACCCTATTTAGATCAGTTCATCGTGGTGTTTGTTGATGACATCCTGATCTACTCCAAGTCCGAGGAGGAGTATGAGGGTCACTTAAGGATTATTCTCCAGAACTTTAGGGACCATTAGTTGTGTGTCAAGTTTAGCAAGTGTGAAGTTTGGCTTACGGAGGTAAAGTTTTTGGGACACGTGGTGTCGATTTCGGGTGTATCCGTGGACCCGGAGAAGGTTGAAGCAATTATGGATTGGGAGAGGCCGAAGTCAGTCTTTAAGATACATATTTTCTTGGGATTGACAGGCTATTATTGGAGATTCATCTAGGACTTCTCCCCATTAGTTGCACCTGTGATGAGATTGACCCAGAAGAAGGTCAAGTTTGAGTGGAATAATTCGTGTGAGAAGGCATTCCAGGAGTTAAAGAAGAGGCTTACTTCAGCTCCAATTTTGATAGTCTCGAAGAGGGGACAGATGTACACTGTGTACTGTGATGCTTCCAAGGACGGACTTGGCTGTGTCTTAATGTAGTCTGGGAGAGTGGTGGCTTATGATTCTCGCCAACTAAAGGACCACGAGTAGAATTACCCTATGCATGATATGGAGTTGGCGGCCATTGTTTTTGCCTTGAAGGCTTGATGCCACTATTTATATGGTGAACAATTCAAGGTGTTTTCAGACCACAAAAGCCTAAAATACATCTTCACACAGCGGGACCTCAACATGAGGCAATGTAGGTGGATGGAGTATTTAGAGGATTACGACTTCACTTTGCATTACCATCCCGGTAAGGCAAACGTGATGACTGATGCACTCAACCAGAAGTTATGGGGAGTCTTGGCTAGTGTGGCTTCCTAGGAGTAGCAAATACTCGAGATTGTGGGACAGTTCAGGTTATACTACAGGGGTTAGACTCAGAGTGTTTTAGGGAGCTTGGTGGCTACGCCTTCCCTACTGTGATCGAGTCCCAGGGGCAGGACCTAGAGTTATCATCCATCAGGAACCGAGTGTAGGTGGGTACCAGTGATGAGGGTTAGGCCATTCACTCAGATGATAGTCTTCAGTATAAAGGAAGGATTGTGGTTTCCCAGTTAGCGGATCTGAGAGAGGAGATCCTTAGGGAGTTCCATTGTTCCCGATATATTGTGCATCTAGGTGGCACGAAGATGTACCCTGATCTTCGTCGCCAATATTATTGGAGCGGAATGAAGAGACATGTTGGAGACTTTGTCAGACGATGTTTCACGTGTCAACAGGTCAAGACTGAGCATTAGAGACCAGTGGGGTTGTTCCAGCCTTTGGAGGTAGCTGAATGGAAGTGGGAGCATGTCACGAAGAATTTTGTGACTCACTTGCCACGAACATCACGGGGACATGACATGGTGTGGGTGATAATGGATTAGCTTACAAAGTCAGCACACTTTTTGGCAGTGCGAATGACCTTTAAACTGGAAGAATTCTACAGGTTGTATATACGAGAGATTGTCCGATTGTATGGGGGGTACTCGTATCTATTGTATGGTATCGGGATCCCAGGTTTACGGTTCACTTTTGAGAGAGTTTCCAACGGGCCATAGGGACACAGTTGATGATGAACACAACTTTTCATCCCCAGACGGATGGTCAATCAGAGAGGACCATCCATATATTATAGGACATGTTACGGGCATACGTCCTAGATCTCAAGGGTAGTTGGGAAGAGTATTTACCCTTAGTGGAGTTCACCTATAACAATAGTTATCAGGCGAGCATTCAGATGACACCCTATCAGGCACTATATGGGAGGCCTTGTTGTTCTTTGATTTGTTGGACGGAGGTGGGAAAGAGACCTTCTACGGGTTCGAATTTGATCGGAGATACCTCGAAGAAGGTGGACTTGATACGAAAGCGTCTTCTCATAGCTCAAAGTCGGTAGAAGAGCTACGCTGACAGACGACGACGACCTCTGGAGTTTGAGGTGGGAGATCACGTCTTCTTGAAGGTGATACCTAAGAGGAGAGTGGTCAAGTTCGAAAAACAGGGAAAACTGTCACCGAGGTTTATCGGGCCCTTTGAGGTACTCGAGAGGGTGAGTACAGTGGCTTACAGATTGGCGTTACCGCCAAATTTATCAGGTGTTTATGCAGTGTTCCATGTCTCTATGCTCTAGAAGTATACTCCAGATCCGACACATGTAGTGGATTGGGGTGAGCTGATTGTTGATGCTGATGGGATCTTCGAGGAGGATCGGTGCGCATCATGGATAGCCGGGAGCAGATTTTGTGAGGCAAGACTGTGAGGCTAGTGAACGTGCTATGGCAGCACTGAGACGTGGAGGAGGCGACATGAGAGCGTAAAGACACTATACGTACCAATTATCCATTCCTATTCGAGGATGGAGGTACATTTCTTCAATTTTATGTGTAATATTAATGTTGCATATGCATGCGATCAAGTGTGTATGTGTATGTGTATGTGTATGGGACAAAATTCTTTTAAGGAGGGAAGAATGTAAAACCCAGGTAAATTTGAACTTTTAACAAAAATGGGCAAAATAGTAATTTGCCAGCACAGTATGGGTTGTAAACCTGAATTTTTATAGATCTTGGATGACGAAATGGACCTTATCGTTAGATTTGTCTCGTAAAATCTAGCTACCCCATCAATTTTTGTCGAATTGCGAGATAGTCAGATTTTTTACATTTTATGAGGAGGCGGTCGAGTCTCGGGTGACCCAAAAATGAGATTTTTAATAAAATTTTTAAAGTTAAAAAATAAATTGAGGCAAGTTAAAATAAAAATATTTTGAATTTAAACCGGAACAGAATTTAATCGTTTCGAGTTAAAAATGGACCCAAAAAAAAGAGGGTCGTGTGGCACGTTGTGGGCCAAGTATTCTAAGGGTATAAATAAGGAGAAAATCTGATTTCTCCCCCACTTGTGTTCATTTGTTACCTAATAGAGAGAGAGAGAGAAAGAGAAGAAAAGGGAGAAACTCTATCTTCTCTCTACGATCTACAGATCTTGGGTGCTCGAATTCATTCGGGCTAAGAAGGAAAGTTGTTCCTCACGTCGTAGGCTACAAAATCATACCAAGGAGGTCGAGTTTGGGGGAGATTTTAAGGACAGGATTTTGGGGAAAGTGAAGATTCAAGCTTGTCTTGGGTTCTTTAGGCTTTCCAACGTCTTTTTATGCTTCAAGAGGTAGAGTTCCTTCCTACTATGATTTATTTTACAATCTAGGGTGTTTATATGAGAAGGGTAGGTTGATAGAGATATATATCACTTGCCTATGTTGTGAAATTGATAAAACGGGTATGAAAATGAGTATAGAAATGATTTAAAATAAATTCCTAGTATGAAATTGGTATGTGGTAATTACTTGTTTGATTACATGGAATTTGGTATTATGTGGGCATGTTATGTGTTTATATTATGACTTGTGAATGAAGTGTGTTATTGACATATATTATGTAATGACATGCTTAGAATATATTTTTGAAATAAAATGTTGATATTTGTTCATTATTGTCCTAATTTGATATTGACATTTTACGTGCAAGTATACACGATCAACAAATAATAAAGTAATAATTAGAGTATCGTTCCTATAGAGAATTATTGCTAATAATATTTAAGTACTAACTTTGTATTAATTCAATTTTATTTAAACAATTGGAATTAAACTATGGAATGACTATGTAGAGATTTGAAAAGTAAGTAAAATTTTTTCAGTTTTGCCGGTAGGGCACTATTCATGCACCATTTGTTGGTAGGACACTACATATGTATTATTTAGGTATAAGTGATGTTTATGAGCATAATTTGAGTATGTTATAGAAGAGAAATATGCTTAGAATGTTAAAATACACATACTGTATGAATTTGAGCCTAAACAAAAATAATTTTAAAAATTAGACACAAAGGGTATCCCGGACGGCCTAGATGGAACCGGCCAAACCCGGCCACTAGCAAAAATATATTTTTTTAAAAATTTTCATTTAAAATAATTTTAAGAACTTTGGTTAAAATAAAATGTCGAATTGTGGCGTTTCGGGACGAGTTATAGTGTAACGGTGTCCTGAATTCATCAAGGCAAAAGAGTCATTTTGCACCTTTACCCCTCCACTATAAATATAGTCCCCTTAGTGTAAAAATATCAATTTTTGGGCTGAGAAAGGTCTGTACACGTTTTTGGAGGAAAAATGAAGAAAAACCCTAGGTTCTTGAAACTTAAAGCCACCAAAACTCATTCTTAGGCCAAGATTTTTGCAAGACTTCCTTCTAAGAAGTTATTCCTCTCAACAAGGGCTACATTCTCACCAATCGGTTCGGTTATAAAGCGAACACAACTCTCTTGGTTTGAGAAAAACTATTTTAGGTATGATATTTTGCTAAGTTGAGAATAGATTTAAGTTTTCTTGTCTTCGTATGTGTTGATTGAATGATTTAGGTGTTTACTTGATGTTAGAAAATCATTTAGTTGGTAGTTGCTTTGAAAGCTTAAAAGTTGTGGTTTAAGTACTTTTACATTCTTTGAGTTTCTTGACAATTTGTTGCTATGGTGAAGGTGTATATTGCTTATGTGTTGGATTATTATATTATAACTTATGTTCATGTAGAGAAACTTTTGTGGTTTGAGAGTTATGATTTATTACACGAGTTGGTAGTTTGTGTATTTGTAGTTTCTTTGAGAAATTGTGAAAGTAATGAATATGAAGCTTGATCATATGTTTAAATCCATTGAATGGGCTTCACATTCATGTAAGTAAGGTGTTTGATGAAATATTTCATAGAATTTACATTGAGAAAAATCATGGTATCTTGGCATACATGAATCCTTGGAACATAGTGTGGGTTGAGCACTTGGTGCTATACATTATAAGGGTGTAGATCCTATAGTGAAAAACCCAAAATCTGGCTAATGACAGTACTCACGGGCTGATAGGGGCGGACCGTGAAGCGAGACATTGGTGACATAAAGTTGCATGGGTGTGTCATGCATATTGTCATTGCATAGCATTGAGGGATTATGAGATTGTAGTTTTTAAAATGTACACTTGCACATGCCACGCTTTAAATTTGTTCCTAGCATTAGCCTTTTATCATACCAACAGTTGAGCTAACCTATTCGCGGAATATCATATTACATATGAGGCTCCCGGTACTTAAGACTTGAGGAAGTCTTAGAGGAAGGAGAGGAAAGGGACTTGAATGTATATTTGGCCATTGGACATATTTTGTATGTATGGGCATAAGCCCAAATGACTTGTATTCTAGTTTGAAAAAGTAGTAGATTAAAAGTCTTGGACCATTTTAATGTGTAAGAGTGTAAACTCAATTGATATTTGAGATGTCTTTATTTAATGAGTATCATATGTGTATATTGGGGGCAATTATATGTATATGTTGAGAATAAGAGATGTATGTTTAATTTACATGGGTTGTGGCCACCGAGTGAGGGTGAGTTGTGATATAATAATGCATATGAAATATTGTGAATATTAGGTGGGAAAAAGGCTTGGAAACAAAGGAGGTTATGTCAAAATTTTATGAAAAATTAAAAGACTTGTTATGTGTGTAAACACCTTTTAAATAGGTGGGAAGGATGTCAAAAGGGGGGTTTAGAAACCTTGAAGAAATAAGCTAAAAATGAAAGAAAAGTGGTTTAAAAAACTTTGTAAAAACATAGGAAATGAATGAGAAACCAATTTATCCAACCTAATGACCTTCCATTTACTTTTCTTTTCCATTTTCACTTACTCCCCGGGTTTGTGGAAATTCGGGACGTGACTACTTGGTATCAGAGCCTAGGTTCGAATACCTAGAGATTGTGGGGGTGTTGATGAACACGATAAGGCCGTGACACATAGTTTTAAATTTTGGGTGAGTAATATTTTAAGTGTAAGAACTTGTTTGGTGTATGTTAAGACATGAGGTATTAATATTTTAATGCCTATTGGACTTTTAGACACATGCCATGAAAGAGGACTCCTGCTAGACCTGTAGTGCCTAGGCGTGGTAGGCCTAGAGCGACAGCACCACCTCGGCGTGGTAGGCCCCGAGCTGTTGGTCCTGCTCATTGTATAGTTGAGGAGGTTGTTACTCCTGCTCCTACACCTGCTCTAGCAGAGGAGGTGGAGCAGACCATTGGGGCCAGAGATGTGGCGACCATTTTACAGGAGTGTTTATGAGCCATACAGGACACTAGGACTGTAGGTGGCGAGACCAGGGATACCCAAGTAATGAAGGCATTCCAGAGGATGAGACCTCCTACTTTTGTTGGACAGCCTGACCCTCTAGTAGTCGAGGATTGGTTAGAGCATATCGCTAGGATCCTAGACTCGCAAGCGATCGTGGAGCCGCATTTAAGGATCAGGTGTGCCACTTTGCAGTTTACTGAGTTGGCTAGTCAGTGGTGGAGAATAGCTATTCATCGGATAGACAATTTCGGGGAGGGATGGGATGCCTTTGTGGCCATGTTTAATGACTACTATTTTTCCAAGAGTGCACAGATTGGGTATATGGATGAGTTCATGACTCTCCTACAGCGAGACATGACGGTGACTTAGTATGAGTCTTGGTTTACTGCATTGGGGAGATTTGCCCCTATGTCATTCGAGAGGAACGACTGAGGGTCCTTTACTTTGTTAGGGGGTAGAAGACCTCCATCAAAGATAGACTGGCAGGTCACATTATGGAGACCTACGATGAGGTAGTGATTCGGGCCACCAAGGTTGAGAGGGAGTTGGCCGACCTTAGAGGGATTAGAGAGTCCCGGACGCAGAGTGGGGCAGTTGCAGCTCAGGCTTCTACATCTGTCCCAGTTTACACTGGTAAGGGACCGACGAAGAGGTACAGGACTGGTGCTTCTTCTACACAGACATCGCAGCAACCTGCCCAATTTTTAGCCCCTCAACCTCCTATGCCTATTTTTTTTCAGGGGGAGTACCTCAAAGGCCCCTCACTTGTAATCAGTGTCGATAACTTGGCCATAGAATGGTCGATTGCCCCCAGAGAGATCCCAGCCAGGGGCACGGAGCTGGATCAAGCCAGGGATCATTTCCACCATCGGTACAGGGTCAGGGGTGGAGAGCTCCACAACGTTGCTACACTTGTCACCAGACGGGTCATGTTAGGGCCAACTGTCCTCAGGGGTAGACTTTACAGAGCTCGCAGAGGCCACATTACTATCAACATACTCAGGTGCCTCTGTCACAGCCACAGTTAGGCCATAGACCTCCAACACCATATCTCCAGTCTGTACCCTCTACACAGAGTGTTGGAGCTCCCGGACAGAGGGGAAGAGGTCAATAGGGACAGAGAGGGGGAGGTAGGCAGGGCCAGGCTATTCAGGGTCGTGTATACGCAGTGGCCACACTAGAGAGATCTACTTCTGGACCTTTAGTGGTTCGAGGTACATTCCTTGTGTTTAGTTCATGGGTTAGCATGCTGATAGACTCGGGTGTATCTCATTCATTCATATCTTCCATGCTTGCCATGACATTGGGGTTGAACATAGATCGGTTAGACCCATCATTGCATGTTGACACCCTAGTTGGGGTAGTGTGATATTAATGAGGATCTATAGAGATTGCCCGATAGAGATAGCTGATCGCATCCTATATTTTGACTTTATTCTGCTTGACATGTCTGGTTTTGATATTATTTTGGGGATGGATTGGTTATTTGATTTTTGGGCGAGTATAGATTGTTACAGGGGGAGAGTGACAGTGTGTACTCCTGAGGGAGATAGCTTTTATTTCATGGGAGATCGTGGAGATTTCTTAGTTCCACCCTTGTATGACTCGAGGAGTTGGGGAGGTCATAGTTACATGTTGGCTAGTTTGGTAATAGATGGAGGTGGGACTACAGAGAGTGTGTTACCACCCGTAGTGGATGAATTTTTAGATGTCTTCCCGGATGACTTGACTAGTCTACCACCGAGACGAGAGATAGAGTTCACGATAGAGCTTATCCCAAGCACTATGCCTATTTCTATTCCACCTTACCGTATGACTCTAGCTGAGTTGAGAGAGCTAAAGGAGCAATTGATTGATTTATTAGGTAAGGGTTTTATTCGTCCTAGTACTTTTCCATGGGGTGCTTCGGCACTATTTGCGAAGAAGAAGGATGAGACATTGCGTTTGTGTGTGGACTATAGGAGGCTGAATAGGGTCATTATCAAGAACAAGTACCTGTTGCCCAGGATAGATGACTTGTTTGATCAACTTAAGGATTCGAGATATTTTCTCGATGATTGATCTTAGACCGGGGTATCATCATTTGAGAGTACGAGAGGAGGATGTGGCGAAGACAACTTTTTACACTCGTTATGGCCATTATGAGTTCGTGGTTATGCCATTCGGTGTGACGAATGCCCCGACGACATTCATGGACTTGATGCATCGCATTTTTAGTCCTTATTTATATCAGTTTATTGTGGTGTTTGTTGATGATATTTTGATTTATTCAGCTTCTGAGGATGACCATGCCTTTCACCTATGAACTGTGTTACAGATTTTGAGGGAACACCATTTATTTGCTAAATTCTCGAAGTGTGAGTTTTGGCTTCAGGAGGTGCAGTTTCTTGGCCATGTTGTGTCAGGTAGTGGGGTATCAGTGGACCCTTCTAAGATTGACACTGTTATGAGTTGGGAAAGGTCGAAGAGAGTGTTTGAGATCCAGAGTTTCTTGGGATTAGCAGAGTACTACTGTCGGTCTGTGGAAGGGTTTTCTCGTCTTGCTGCTCTGATGACTCGTCTGACGCGCAAGGGCATTAGATTTGAGTGGACAGATGAGTGTGAACATTCATTTCAGGAGCTGAAGAAGAGGCTGACTTCAACACCTATCTTGATTATACCTGAGGGAGGTGTTGGATATATTGTTTATTGTGATGCTTCATGAGAGGGATTAGGCTGTGTATTGATGCAGAAAGGTAGAGTGGCAGCCTATGGTTCTCGTCAGTTGAAGAATCATGAACAGAACTATCCCACACATGATTTAGAGTTAGCTGTCGTCATTTTTGCACTTAAGAGTTGGCGACACTACTTATATGGGGAGAGGTTCGAGGTGTTCTCAGATCACAAGAGCCTTAGATACATTTTCACGCAGAAGGACTTGAACCTTCGATAGAGGAGATGGATGGAGTATATGGAGGACTGTGACTTTAACCTTCAGTACCATCCTGGGAAGGCCAATGTCGTAGCAGATGCACTTAGTAAGAGACCGAGGAGCACTATAGCTAGCATTGCTATTAAAGAGTGGGAGATGATGGGAGACATTGGGGAGTTTGACTTAGACCTTGCTGAGTCTAAGGAACATGCCACATTATTCAGTGTTTGTGCACAGCCTACACTGTCGAGTAGGGTTATTGAGGCACAGTTACAGGACACAGAGGCAGGGCAGATATGAGCACGAGTTGCAAGTGCTGAGGGTTTTGAGGGATGGACAATTCATTCTGACCTTAGCCTGAGGTATATGGGTAGAGTCTTTGTTCTAGAGTCTCTTAGGGCTGATGTCCTTAGAGATTTCCATCATTCACGCCTAGCAGTGCACCTAGGGGGTACTAAGATGTACTATGATTTACGCCGCCAGTATTGGTGGACAGGGATGAAGGGGGATGTGGTGCAGTTTATATCGAGATGTCTCACATGTCCGCAGGTTAAGGCTGAGCACCAGAGACCTGGGGGTTTGTTACAGCCATTGCCAGTGGCTGAGTGGAAGTGGGAGTTTGTTACCATGGATTTTGTGATGGGTCTTCAGAAGTCACCTAGAGGTCACGATGCAGTTTGAGTTATTGTTGACAGGTTGACGAAGTCCGCACATTTCCTACCGATTAGAGCGACTGATTCAGCGGGTGTTCTCAGTAGGTTGTATATTCGAGAGATAGTATGACTACATGAGATTCCTGTTTCCATTATTTCAGATAGAGACCCATGTTTCACTGCACGATTTTGGCAGAGTCTTCAGACAACCTTGGGGACTCAGCTACTATTTAGTACTGTTTTCCACCCTCAGACTGTCGACCAGTCAGAGCGTACTATACAGATACTTGAGGACATGCTTAGAACATGTGTTATGGACTTCAAGGGTAGCTGAGAAGATCACCTTGCTTTAGTAGAGTTTGCCTACAACAACAACTATCAGTCTAGTATTGAGATGACACCTTTTGAGGCGTTATATGATAGGCTGTGTCATTCACTGGTATGTTGGACTGAGGTAGGGGAGACAGCTACCTTAGGGCCTGACATAGTCACGGACAAGATACAAGTGATTAGATAGCATTTGTTGACGGCACAGAGCTGCCAGAAGAGTTATACAGATAGGAGGCGGCGACCTCTATCATTTGATGTTGGGGAACATGTGTTCCTCAAGGTAGCTCTATGACGGGGATTAAGGAGATTCGGGCGTAGAGGGAAACCGTCACTGCGGTTTATAGGACCATTTAAGATCCTTGGGAAGGTTGGTGAGATGGCCTATAAGCTAGCATTACCGCCACAGCTATCTGGGGTTCACGATGTCTTCCATGTGTCGATGTTGAGGAAGTACGAGCCTGACCCGTCACATGTGCTAGATTGGGTAGATCTTCAAGTGGAGGGTGATGTTTCTTATGATGAGAGGCCTATGGAGGTATTGGACTCGAGGGACCAACTTTTGTGGGGCAAGACCATCCCTTTGGTCAAGGTTCTTTGGAACCATCATGGGGTCGAGGAGGCTACTTGGGAGCGTGAGGCTGAAGTCCGCGCTAGGTATCCAGAGTTGTTTATTTATAGAGGTACATTTTTAAATTTTGGGACAAAATTTCTTTAAGGGGGGAAGGATGTAGAGATTTGAAAAGTAAGGATAAAATTTTCAATTTTGCCGGTAGGGCACTATTCATGCACCATTTAACGGTATGACATTACATATGCATCATTTATGTATAATTCATGTTTATGAGCATAATTTGAGTATGTCATAAAAGAGAAATATGCTTAGAATATTAAAATACACATACTATACGAATTTGAGTCTAAACGAAAATAGTTTCAAAAATTGAATAAAAAAGGTATCCCGGACAGCCTAGGTGGGACCGGCCAAACCCGGCCACTAGTGAAAATATATTTTTTTGAATATTTTTATTTAAAATAATTTTAATAACTTTAGTTAAAATAAAATGTCGAATTGAGGCGTTTCAGGATGAGTTGTAGTGTAATGGTGTCCCGATTCATCAAGGGCGAAAACGTCATTTTACACCTTTACCCCTTCACTATAAATATAGCCCCCTTAGTGTAAAAATATCAGTTTTTGGGCTGAGAAAGGTCAGTACACGTTTTTGGAGGAAAATGGAAGAAAAATCCTAGGTTCTTGAAGCTTCAAGCCACCAAAACTCATTTCTACGCCAAGATTTTTGCAAGACTTCCTTCTAAGAAGTTGTTTCTCTCAACAAGGGCTACATTCTCACCAATCGGTTCGGCTATAAAGCAAACACAACTCTTTTGGTTTGAGAAAAAATATTTTAGGTATGATATTTTGCTAAGTTGAGAATAGATTTAAGTTTTCTTGTCTTCCTATGTGTTGATTGAATGATTTAGGTGTTTACTTGATGTTAGAAAATCATTTAGTTGGTAGTTGCTTTGAAAACTTAGAATTTGTGATTTAAGTACTTTTATATTCTTTGAGTTTCCTGACAATTTGTTGCTATGGTGAAGGTGTATATTGCTTATGTGTTGGATTATTATATTATAACTTATGTTTATGTAGAGAAACTCTTGTGGTTTGAGAGTTATGATTTATTACATGAGTTGGTAGTTTGTGTATTTATAGTTTCTTTGAGAAATTGTGAAAGTAATGAATATGAAGCTTGATCATATGTTTAAATCCATTGAATGAGCTTCACATTCATGTAGATAAGGTGTTTGATGAAATATTTCATAGAATTTACATTGAAAAAAATCATGGCATCTTGACATATATGAATCCTTGGAACATAGTGTTGGTTGAGCACTTGGTGCTATGTATGATGAGGGTATAGATCCTGTGGTGAAAAACTCAAAATCTGGCCAATGATAGTACTCGCGGGCTGACGAGACATGGGTGGCATAGAGTTGCATGGGTGTGTCATGCATATTGTCATTGCACAACATTGAGGGATTATGGGGTTGTAGTTTTTAAAATGTACACTTGTACATGCCACATCTTAAATTTGTTCCTAGCATTAGTCTTTTGTCATACCAACAGTTGAGCTGACCCATTCGTGGGATATCATATTACATATGAGGCTTCCGGTACTTGAGACTTGAGGAAGTCTTAGAGGAAGGAGAGGAAAGGGACTTGAATGTATATTTGGCCATTGGGCATATTTTGTATGTATGAGCATATGCCCAAATGACTTGTATTCTAGTTTGAAAAAGTAGTGGATTAAAAGTCTTGGACCATTTTAATGTGTAAGAGTGTAAACTCAATTGATATTTGGGATGTCTTTATTTAATGAGTATCATATGTGTATATTGGGGGCAATTAAATGTATATGTTGAGAGTAAGGGATGTATGTTTAATTTACATGGGTTGTGGCCATCGAGTGAGGTTGGGTTGTGATATAATAATGCATATGAAATATTGTGAATATTAGGTGGGAAAAAGGCTTGAAAATAAAGGAGGTTATGTCAAAATTTTATGAAAAATTAAAAGACTTGGTGAGTGTGTAAAACACCTTTTAAATAGGTGGGAAGGATGTCAAAAGGGGGATTTAGAAACCTTGAAGAAATAAGCTAAAAATGGAAGAAAAAACTTTGGAAAAACGTGAAAAATGAATAAGAAACTAATTTATCCAACCTAATGACCTTTCATTTACTTTTCTTTTCCAGTTTCACTCACTCCCCGGGTTTATGGAAATTCGGGGCGTGACAGACTAAATTAAAATTAAATCTAAACTTAACAATCAAGGGTTGAATTTACCGGGTAAAAGAACTTAAGATTACAATTTCCCCTAATGCTTCGTATAAATCTTTCTAACTCTCTTTCTAGTTAATTGATCAAAATAAGTTGTCAATTGAGAATTCAAAGTTATTTATCAAACCTCTTCCGATAGTTAGATAAAATTATCTTTCCCAATTAAATTACGATATTCCTCTACAAAATAAGTTGGAATAGATTCATTAAGTTCAAACTCTCATAAAAGTTACACACGGTATATAGGTATATTCCTATCATATACACAATCCCAGCAATTCAATCTTAAGAAGAATTAACCAGACATATGTCATCATATTTAGATCTAAACCTAGAATTCATCTTCCAATTTCTTCTAGGTTATCAAACTAATTGTTGGCCACACAATCATATATTAAGCACAAAATATGACAAACAACTCATGTATGATCAATAAAATTAGAAACGAGAGTAGATTAATTTAACTAGATATAGGTTTTGTTACAATCTTAATAATAATTTAGTTCATAACGTAATTGAAAAACATCATTCTTATATTAAACAACATCTTAGAAAATCAAGAAGTAAAGGTAAGAGAAAAGAATGAAAACTTAGGTGCAATCTTCAATCCTTCTCTAGCCTTCAAGTCCAATCTTCTTTGTGTCGATTCCTTCGATTTTTGTCTTCAATTCCCTGGCCTTTCTCCAATGTTTTTAGCCCCCAAAAGTCAGAATATTTCATCCCCACACAAACGCTAGCATATATGTAGTTTTACAGTCCAATTTTGGGTTAAAACAAGTAAAAATTTGTGTCACGGACCAACACAAGCGCCTAGGCGCTAGAAAAGTGCTGCATGGATAGAATGTTGGCGCCTAGGTGCGCCCCCCTTTGCAGGCCTAAAATGCCTTTTGTTGTCCTTTTCCAAAAATGCACCATTTTGGCTCCAAATTGACCTTGTTTCTTCTCAATTGATCATGATTCCTTCCAAATGATCATCCCTATAAAATAAAATCAAAACACACAAAACAAATAAAAATGAACCTAAAATAATTGAAAACTTGCAATTTCATTAAGCCGAAAGTACTCAATTCGTAGGTATAAAATCCACTCATCAAAATACCCCCAAACTTGAATCTTTGCTTGTCCTCAAGCAAAATACTAAGAACAAAAACTATAAAAAAATAATCCTAACAACCAACTACTCAAACAATGGGTCAATATAAATCTGAACAATGGCCCCAAAAAGTTACTACAAATAATAATTCACAGGAAACTTCAAAACAGTGCAAAATCTATCAATTCAACATACTCCTTAATTTTACCCTCGGTCACGACCCTTTAAATACATGGACATATCAGGACTATCAAGCTAGTCATCACCCAAATATATTTACGTAATCAAATACTTCATAGGAGATATTCTATATCAACTCTATAAACTTACGTTTCACATCAACCTCCACTCATTAAGGCAAACATATAAATAGAAGGTCTGAAGATTTTTTTTTTCTCTCTCACTCTTTTTTTTTTCTTTTCATTTGGTGAGTGCATTTTATGCTCCATCTCACCTTCTATTGAGCGAGTGCGTTTTACGCTCCATCTCTACTCACCACATGACCCCTTTCTTGTTTTTTGTTTTCTTATTTTTTTTTCATCTAAATCATGAAAGATCAAATCAAAATAATTTTCAAACACTCTTTTTCTCTTTTTTTGTTCTTTTAAACTAACCTATCATAACCAATATTTCCCCTAAACTTATATGAATACCTAAATTCGCTTTGAATGATGCTTAAATAAGTTTTCTAAAGTTTCAATGATATCTCCCATAAGCATTTAACCAAATAAATTCTCAAAATAATAACTAACCAAATAGATAGATGTGTGCTCATGAATTAAAGGATCACAAACAGTGTAAAATCAACTAGTATGTCAAACTACATAATCAACATGTTCATCAATTTTTCTTGAATTGACAATTAATCCCATTCATCATTGGCCATAATCAAATTCAATCAATTCATTGCTCAAGTTGTTTTAAAACATGTTATTTAAGTGCAAAACATGCTATCTAAATGCATACCTAATAATGCAAATGCAAACAAGAAAACACCCCTAAACTTAAACTAAACATTGTCCTCAATGTATAAAATAGGAAAAATTAGGATAGAGGACTCCCTTGAGACTTCGCTAGGTGGCATCATTGTCAGTGTCTTCATCGTCCGTTGAGTCGGGAGTGTATTTGGGAAACATAGGTGGACTGTTCTTGGCTCCTATTAAGGCTTTGTGTGTGCTCCAACTTTATGTTCAATCCTTGGGACATACAAGCAATTGAAACACCAATTAAAATGCACTAACTAACTAACTACATTATTTCTTATAAAAAACTAAATTAAAATAAATGAAATAAAACTTAGAAACTAAAATTTGGGTTGTCTCCCAATTAGCGCTTGTTTTATAGTATTCAGCCTGACTACTTCCTATTTCATCCCGGGTCAACAAGGGTAATTTAGGTCTTTTCATGATCAATGCTGTCGACCCAATATTGCTTCAGTCTCTGCCCGTTCACCTGAAAAGTTCTTTTTGAATTTGTTTCCTCAACTGCGACTGCTCCATGTGGGAACACCTCCTTTTTATATAGCTTACCGTTCTCAAGAGGATCTGAAATTCCACTTCCTACGAATACCCCATTCACTGAATCTTCTACCAAATCAACCCGAAAACATTCTTCCGGTTCCTTTGAAAATTTCATAGCTGAAAATACATTGAATGTAACCTCTTGATATTGGACTCACATAGTTAGCTCACCTTTTTGTACATCAATAAGTATTCTCCCCATTGCTAAGAATGGTCGCCCAAGAATAATAGGTATTTCTCTATCTTTTTCACAATCTAAGACTATGAAATCAGCTGGAAAAATGAACTTATCCACTATAACTAGAACGTCCTCAACTATGCCCCTTGGATAAGTGAGTGATCTATCTGCAAGCTGCAATGTGATGTTAATAGGCTTTGCTTCTTTCAACCCCAATTTCTTGTAAACTAAGAGTGACATCAAATTAATACTAGCTCCCAAATCACACAATGCTTTCCCAAAAAACTAACTACCTATTGTGCATGGAATTGTAAAGCTACCCAGATCTCTAAGCTTTGGTGGTAGCTTCTTTTGAAGAATAGCGCTACATTCCTCCGTAAGTGCCACTGTCTTAAAATCGTCTAGTTTTCTCTTCTTTGATAAAATTTCCTTCAAAAATTTCACATAATTAGGCATATTCTCCACTGCTTCTGCGAAAGGGATATTTATTTGGAGTTTCTTAAACACTTCCATGAATTTAGAGAACTCCTTATCCCATTTTTGTTTCTGCAAACGTTGTGGAAATGGCACGAGAGACACAATATGACTCTGCTTACCTCTATTAGAACATGAAATTGGATCTTCTTCTTTCTTTTCATGTTCCACATTCTTGCTATCTTTTATTTTTTTACCCTCAGTATCATCTCCATGTGATTGTTTTGGAGTTCCACCAACAACCTCAGGTAACTCTTTTCCGCTTCGTAATGTAATAACATTGCATTGCTCCTTACCTTCCCTCTTAGGATTGATGTCTGTATTAGTAGGTAACGTGCCTTGAGGTCGGTTGTTAATGGCATTAGCAAGCTGACCCATTTGATTTTCCATGTTTCAAATTGATACATCTATATTGTTCATCCTCATCTCACTTTGTGTTATGTACCTGGAAAGCAGCTCCTCCAAATTTGACTTCTTTTTTTGCTGTGGTGAAGCTTGATTCTAGAAGCCTAGTGGGTATGATTGTGTTGGAGCAGATGGTTGGGCATGATTATTACTCCATGAAAAGCCCGGATGATTCCTCCAACCAAGGTTATAGTTGTTGGACTTATTGCTATATTGTTGCCTATTGTGGTTACCAATGTATTGTACCGACTCTGGATTAATTGAACATTGATCAGTTGGATGGTTCCTAGCACACAATTCGCAAATAACTGCCACACTTTGAATAGGTTGCACCCCTAGAGCATCAATCGTTTTTGTTAATATAGCAACTTGTGCAGCCAATGCAGTAACTGCATCCACTTCATAAATCCCTGCTACCTTTGGCTGGTTGATCCTTGCAAAGGGCCACTGATAATTGTTAGCAGTCATCGTCTCCAACAACTCATAAGCTTCATCAAAATTTTTTTCCATTAACGCCCCACCTGCAGTTGCATCAATACTAGTCCGGGTAGCACTAAACAACCCATTGTAGAATGTCTGAACTTGCAACCACTTAAGAATACCATGGTGAGGACATTTTCGGAGTAAGTCCTTGAATCGTTCCCAAGCTTCATATAAAGTCTCAGAATCATGTTGTGTGAATGATGTGATATTGTTCCTCATCCTTGCAGTTTTAGCTAGTGGAAAAAATTTAGCTAAAAATTTTTGAGTTAAATCCGTCCACGTAGTAATAGAACCCGACGACAATGAATGCAACCAACTCTTCGCCTTATCACGAAGTGTGAACGGGAAAAGTTAGAGTCTAATTGCATCTTCGGAAACCCCATTGTATTTGAACGGGTCGTAAATCTCCAGAAAACTCACCAAATGATCATTTGGGTCATCATTAGGCAAACCCCAAAACTGCACTGAATTTTGAATCATTTGAATGATACCCGACTTGATTTCAAAACTATTTGCTTGAATTACGGGTCTTTGAATGCTCGATTGTATTTCTATCACAAGCGGCATAACATAATCCCTTAACGATTTTTGTTCTTCTTCAGCCATAGCTTATTAGTTGTTTATTACTTGATGCTATTTTTGCAAGTTTCGACACCTTCTCTCGATTTCATGTTCGTACGGTAGTAGCTCCTGAACTTTAGATCGTGTTAGCATACAAAATTCAAGAGTGCTTGCGAAAACAATTAAAATAGAAAATTAAATAAGTTTATACTAAGATCAAATTGATTGAAATTAATATTGAATTACTACAATAATTTCTCGGCAATGGCACCAAAAACTTATTTTTCCGAATTTGATATTGACAATTTACGTGCAAGTATACACGATCAACAAGTAATAAAGTGATAAGTAGAGTATCGTTCCCACGGAGAATTATTGCTAATAATATTCAAGTAATAACTTTGTATCAATTCAATTTTATTTAAACAATTGGAATTAAACTTTGGAATGACTAAATTAAAACTAAATCTAAACTTAACAATCAAGGGTTGAATTTACTGGGTAAAAAAAATTAAGATTACAACTTCCCCTAATGCTTCGTATAAATCTTTCTAACTCTCTTTCCAGTTAAATTGATCAAAATAAGTTGTTAACTGAGAAGTCAAAGTTATTTATCAAACCTCTTCCAATAGTTCGGTAAAATTATCTTTTGCAATTAAATTACGATATTCCTATGCAAAATAAGTTGGAATAGATTCATTAAGTTCAAACTCTCATAAAAGTTACACATGGCATATAGGTATATTCCTATCCTATACACAAACCCAACAATTCAATCTTAAGAAGAATTAACCAGACATATGTCATCATATTCGGATCTAAACCAAGAATTAATCTTCCAATTTCATCTAGGTTATCAAACTAATTGTTAGCCACACAATCATATATTAAGCACAAAATATGACAAACAAATCATGTCTGATTAATAAAACTAAAAACGAGAGTAGATTAATTTAACTAGACATAGATTCCGTTGCAATCTTAATAATAATTTAGTTCATAACGTAATTAAAAAACATCATTCTCATATTAAAGAACATATTAGAAAATCAAGAAGTAAAGGTAAAAGAAAAGAATGAAAACTTAGGTGCAATCTTCAATCCTTCTCTAGCCTTCAAGTCTAATCTTCTTTGTGTCGATTCCTTCGATTTTTGTCTTCAATTCCGTGGCCTTTCTCTAATGTTTTCAGCCCCCAAAATTCAGAATATTTCATCCCCACACAAACCCTAGCAGATATGTAGCTTTAGAGTCCAATTTCGAGTCAAAATAAGTCAAAATTCGCGTCACAGACCAACACAAGCGCCTAGGTGCTGCATGGACAGAATGTTGGTGCCTAGGCGCTAGAATGGCGCCTAGGCACACCCCCATCTACAGGCCTAAAATGTCCTTTGTTGTCCTCTTCCAAAAATTCACCCTTTTGGCTCTAAATTGACCTTGTTTCTTCCCAATTTATCATGATTCCTTCCAAATGATCATCCCTACAAAATAACATCAAAACACACAAAATAAATAAAAATAAACATAAAATAATTGAAAACTTGTAATTTCATTAAGCCGAAAGTAATCAATTCGTAGGTATAAAACCCACTCATCATTTATAGATATACCGACATTGTGATGGAATTGGTAATTATATGTTTTGGATATGAATTGCCATGGAATATGTACAAATGTGGTAAAATTTGCTCATATGACATTCATTACATATGGGGTATGACATTGATAGAGCAATGGTGTATTACATTGCATGTGCACAGAGTCATCGCATTCATGGGCACGAGACATGGGTGTGTGCATGATTTGATCAAGCACCATACTCAGTGGTTGATGAGTGGGCTCAGAAAAGTTGGATTGAAATTCCGACTGAGTGGCCCGGTTGCATGAAAATTGAGTTAGGGTTAGAAAGAAGGGCTAGACTATTTCTCGGGTGAGAGATCCGGTGATCGGATATGCACTTCCGTTGGTATAAGATCCGGTAGGTGTACCGGTATGATGAAGTCCATTGGACAACTCATACCGGTAGGGAATAGCGATACAACTTTGTCCAGAAAGTAAACTCTACCGGTAAGGATTTTTCAGTAGGCTCACCCTACCGGTAGGACTTCCAAAAATTTGAAAATTTTAAAACTGTTTTGCTATGTTTTTGGGCCATGTGTCATTCCTTCCAAATGATGTAAATGGACTATAATAAAGTATGAAATGTGGTACATTGGACCACGATTTGATTACATGATAAAATGTACACTGGTTACACGTGTGAGTTATAGTCTTGGTTAAGGGGGATGTTATTGACGTGACGTCGAGTTGTGCGACGATCACGGGTATTTTAGCGGGTGATGAGTGGTTAACGGTTGAAAAAGGACCCCCGATTTTAGGGGCATCACATTTAAAGTCTCTAATCCTAGTTTGGGTCAAATTGCAATGATCTTATAATTACATATAATCTCTTTATTAATCAGTAATTGTAATAAATCCCTAATTAACTCTTAATCAGGTTTTTACCCCATTTAACTCTTAATTGATTTTCTCTCAATTATCCTTTAGTTTTCAATCAATTCTATTGTGTGTGACCCTATAAGTTCAAGCATACACAGTTGTAGGAATTTGATACTAACTACAAGTAGCATATCAAATTAGAACTCTTTCTAATTTAGCTTGAATTAGAAATCTTCTAATTCTCCCTTTATGAAGAACAATTAATATATTTATATTAATTTTATTCTTCGAGCTTCTACTAATCATGAGTGACACTTAGCAGTATATCATGATCAATCTCCGAATAGAACAAAGTAGGTAAAGAACCCATCTAGTCTATAGTTGTCATGCAATTCAATCATTCTATCACACAATGTCCCAATTGAATTACAAGGGTATGAAATTGCTGTCAAACCCCTAATTCAGTCTTATTTGTTCGATCTTAAGACTATGACTCTTAATGATCAATTAAAAACTCTTTTCTAATCGTTATTCTGCCTTGACCAAGGACTCCTTGAGTCATATCCTAGAAGATCACATAGAACATTCTCCCTTTATTTACTAAGGGTGATAGATTCCACGTTGTGCACTCATAAATCTTCATGCATGTCTAACTATGTCCAACAATACATATCCAAGTTACATGGTTAGTATATGCATATGTTGTATAGTTTAAGTATAGAAGTCTATGCACAAGATAACCATGGTGTCTCAAGTCTAAGGATCACTTGCATAACTATAACTTTAGGATTTAATATTGACAGGTATGTAAAACTCCATATGAAAAATCATACGTTAGTCAGTGGTCATGTTCAGTGTACTTGTTCTCTAACAAGTATCCATACACTTGTTTCAGTGTCCCTACACTAGTGACTTGGACGAGTCACCTCATATAAAAAATGAGTAAACATAGTGTATGCTAGTCTATCCGGATTACATAGTGCCCACATAGTAATCCCATGACTAGGAACATTAAAAAGTTAAGTACTAAGAAATATATGTCTCCTCTTCTCAAGTCCTTGAGAACCTATCTTCTTAACTTACACTATATGGACAATATCATGTATATTAAAATAAAATAAACTAGAAACATGATAAATAAACTTGCCCTTTTATTTAAGTAAGTAATGAATGTTGCTAGTATAGCCACAAAATATCATCTATATGATTGGTCTTAGAGCATACTACTAACAATCTCCCACTTGCACTAATACCAATCAACCATGTATCTAATACCCATTTTCTCAAGATTTTGATCTAGCTGCTGTAATGTTGTGCTTTTGTAAGTGGGTCAGCTATGTTATCCAATGATGCAATCTTTAGGATACACACATCATCTCTTCCAATGATCTCTCTAATCATGTGAAAATGCCACTCTAAGTGTTTGGACTTCTGATGAGACCTTGGTTCCTTGGCTTGAGCTATTGCCCCATTGTTGTCACAATATAATAGTATAGGTGACTCAATGGTAGGAACTACTCCAAGTTCAAAGATGAACTTTTTGATCCAAACAGCTTCTTTGGCAGCCTTTGAGGCAACAACATACTCAGCTTCAGTAGTGGAATCCGTTGTAGTATCTTGCTTATAGCTCCTCTAGCTTATTGCTCCACCATTCAAGATGAATACAAATCTAGAAGTGGATTTTCGATCATCTCCATCAGATTGGAAATTTGAATCTGTATAACCATCCACTTGTAGCTCTCCTCCTGTATATACAAGAAATGCATCCTTAGTTCTTCTCAAGTACTTAAGAATGTTCTTGACCACATTCCAGTGTTCTAAACCTAGATTAGACTGAGATCTGCTTGTAACACTTACAACATGACTAATATCAGGTCTAGTATATAGCACAACATACATGAGGCTACCTATTGTCGATGCATAAAGGACATTGCTCATGTTATTTCTCTCTTTTGATTTCTTAGGACTCATGTCCTTAGAGAGGTGAATTCCATGTCTGAAAGGTAAAAATCCTTTCTTGGAATTCTGCATGTGAAATCTCATTAACCCCTTGTCTATGTATAAAGATTGGGATAATCCAAGCAACCTTCTAGATCTATCTCTATAGACCTTTATACCTAGTATATATGATGCTTCTCCCAAATCCTTCATGGAGAAATTCTTTGAAAGCCATAGTTTAACTAATGAGAGCATTCCAATATCATTCCCAATGAGTAGGATGTCATCTACATAAAGTAACAAAAATGTGATAGCATTCTCATTGACCTTTTTGTACACACATGGTTCATCCATATTTTGGAGAAAATCAAACAATTTGATTGCGTCATTAAAATGAATGTTCCAACTTCGGGTTGCTTGTTTTAATCCATAAATATATATCTGTAGCTTGCACACCTTGTGACCTTTGCCACTAGATATAAAACCTTTTGGTTGAAATATATAAATATCTTCCTCAATGTTTCCATTAAGGAAAGCGGTTTTAACATCCATTTGCAATATCTCATAGTCTTAGTGTGCAGCTATAGCAAGCATAATCCTAATGGATTTTATCATGGCTACTGGCGAAAAGGTTTCTTCATAGTCAACTATTTGTCTTTGCTTGAAACCTTTAGCCACTAGCCTAGCTTTGTAGGTCTCCACCTTTCCATCCAAGCTTATCTTTCTTTTGAAAACCCATTTACAACCTATAGGTACAATACCTTGAGGTGGGTCCACCTCAGTCCAGACTTGTTTGGAGTATATAAAATCCATCTCAGATTTTATGGCCTCTTGCCATTTTCCTGAGTCGATGTCTAACATCGCCTCTGTGTAATTACTAGGATCATCTTGATGATTATAGTTGCCAATAAAGAGATCCTCATCACCTTGATGAAGATACCCATATCTTTAATTTGGCATAGATATCCTAGTAGATTTACGCAAAGCTTGTATAGTACCAGGTTATACATCGATAGGGCGTTCAAACTGATCAATGATTGTTTGTGGTTCTGAGTATATTTCCTCAAGTTCTATCCTTTTTCCTTTGACTTCTTCTTGAATAAACTCGTTTTCAAGAAAAGTAGCAAACTTGATAACAAACACTTTTTGTTCACTAGTAAGATAGAAATAATATGCTAAAGATTCTTTAGGATATCCCATAAACCTACACCTTTCAGTCCTAGCTTCCAACTTGTCCACATCATGTTTCTTAACATGTGTTGGACAACCCCAAATCTTAGCATGTTTAAGACTTGACTTCTTTCCATACTATATGTCATACAGTGTCTTAGGAATAGATTTAGAAGGTACCCTATTTAGTAGATATGCAGTAGTCTCTAGGGCATATCTCCAAAAGGAGATAGGTAAATCTGTGTAACTCATCATAGATTGAACCATATCTAATAATGTTTGATTTCTCCTTTTAGAGAGACCATTAAGTTGCGGTGTTTTAGGAGGAGTCCACTATGATAGAATGTCATTTTCCTTAAGATGATCCAAAAGTTAAGCATTTAAGTATTCACCTCCTCAATCTGATCGAAGAGTTTTAATACTTTTACCAGTTTGTTTTTTACTTCATATCTAAATTTCTTGAAATTTTCAAAAGCTTCAGATTTGTACTTCATTAATACACATAACCTAACCATGAATGGTCATCAGTGAAGGTTACAAAGTATGAATAACCACCTCTGGATACTGAACTCATTGGTCCACATACATCGCTATGTATTAATCTTAAAATATTTGCAGCTCTTTCACCATGTCCTACAAATGGCGTTTTGGTCATCTCACCCATGAGACAAGATTCACATGTTGTATAAGCCTCATAAGTCCATGGACCTAATTGTCCATCATTAACCAACTTGCGAATCCTATCTTCACTAATATGACATAATCTAAGGTGCCACATATAGCTAGGATTCTGATCATCTCTATGCCTTTTATGAGTGAGTACATTCATATCAATATGCTCAATATTATTTAGATTGCCATTCATATTTAAGAAATAAAGACCGTTTAAAAATATGACAGAACCAATCAAATTAAAATTTAAAGTAAAAGAACAAACGTTTTTTTTTCTCAAAAACGAATCTATAACCATCCTTACATAATGATGAAATAGAAATAATGTTCAAAACTATATTAGGCATAAATAAATAGCCCCTAAGCTCTAAAATAACTCCAAATGACAATGACAAGTAGCAAGTCCCCATAGCTAATGCAACCACATTTGTTCCATTTCCTACTCGGAGGGACACTTCTCCTTTACTCAGCCATCTACTTTCCTTTAGTTCCTACAATGAATTGCACATGTGAGAACTAGCACCAGTATCTAATACCCAGTTTAAAGTAGAACTAACTGAAAAATCAAATTCAATAAAGAATATATTTGACATACCTTTTGAAGGTTTGTCCTTAATGGATACTCTTGACAATTTCTCTTCCAATGCCCATCTTTGCCACGGTGGAAACACTTTCTCTTGGCCTTTTCTTTCTTGCCCTTCTTAACTATACGTTTAGCTTTTAGATGGGCCTTTTTCCCCCTTCCGTATGGTCCTTTTGACCTTGGGCTTGGTCCCAGAAGTAAAGGGCCAGTCAACAGCTAAGACAGATCCCTTACTTTTCTTGAATGTCCCTTCAGCAGTGGTTAACATGTTAACGAGCTCAGGCAGAGCGGGCTCTAATTTGTTCATGTTGAAATTTAGAACAAACTGCCCAAAAGAATTCGATAGAGATTGCAAAACTATATCATTAGATAGATCTGCATCAAGGTTTACACCAAGCTTCTCTAATCTCTTAATGTAATTGATCATCTTGAGATGATCCCTCAGACATTTAAGCCTAGAACAATTCCTTGACTACATCGTACCTAGCGATACGACTTTGTTCACCGTACAACTATTGCAGGTGAAGCATAATAGAGTATGAGCTATCCATTTTTTCATGTTGTCTCTGTAGCTCATTAGACATGGATGCTAGCATGTAACATTTACAAAGCGTATCATCCTCTTTCCATTTGGTCCATGTCTTCTCTTCTTCCTCAGAGACATTATTTGGAAGAGATCCTGGTAGTGGACTATCAAGAACATATGCAATTTTTTCAGAAATGAGAACGATTTTCCAGTTCTGCTTCCAGTCTAGGAAGTTAGGGTCGTTCAAATGATTGGTGTCAATAATTCTGGATAAGGGGTTGTTGTTGACCATGGTGATCTAGAAAAATAAAACATCTATATTAGCAATTTCATTTTAAACCATTAGATTGGGTCTTTAAATCATAATGATACCTCCCACTATTTTTCAAATTCATAGACTCTCCTATGAAATTAGGGAAGTTTTATTCCTAGTGGAACTTGGGTCCCACTTTAAATTAATATAACCTTACATAATAGAATCTTGGTTATACTCAATGTTATTAGAATCGGACCGATCATCGAACCAACAAAGGGACCGAGTTAAGGTTCATTGGTTCAACCGCCGAATCAGTTCAATCGATTATATAATAAAAAGTATCTAGAAATGAGAGTCATTTCTACACAAATATTGATTCACAATTCACCAAGTTGGTCACAAAAAATTGCTATAACTATTAATTTTTCTAAAATAATTTTGAAAAGGATCCATAGACAGCACATGCAAAGAAACCAAATTTATATCTAACTCATATAAAAATTAAAAAACTAAATGTTAACTCACTTCAAAAGTTTCACAATTGAGATTTGTAGCAATAAATTGGATGCCTTATCTGACACTTCTCTGAGTTTTTTTTCTCTTTCTCTCTCTCTCTCGATTCACAATTCACCAAGTTGGTCACAAAAACTACTATAACTATAAATTTTTCTGAAAGAATTTTGAAAAGGATCCATAGACAGTACATGCAAAGAAACCAAAGTTATATCTAACTCATAAAAATTAAAAAACTAAATGTTAACTCAGTTCAAAAGTTTCACAACTGAGATTTGTAGAAATAAATTGGATGCTTTATCTGACTCTTCTCTGAGTTTTCTCTCTCTCCCTCTCTTTCCCTCCCTAGCCTGAGTGGTCAGCCTTGTTTGTGTGGTTGCCTGAGTGGTGGCTGGTGGCTGATCGCCTGAGTGGTGGTTAGTCGCTGGTTGGCTGAGTGGTGGCTGGTCGTTGGTCGCCTGAAGTGTGAAAAGGGGATGGGATCTACGATTGATTTAGGGAAAATGACCCAAAAAATAGGTTTTTTTTTAATATAGCGCTTGAAATTCCAAGCGGCTAGTTTTTCCAAACCGTTCGGTTCACGGGTTTGATCCAAAATTGGTTGGTTCATCATTGGTTCCCAAGTGGTTTGCTTTCTTATGCGCTCTAACTAGAGAACCAGACCGTTTTAGGTACTGATTCAAGGTCCAATCGGTCGAACCGACCAGTCCAGTCCGATTTTAATAACACTGGTTATACTAATACTTGATGAGTAGGTAACTCTTACCTAATGCATCGTATGCAAATTCCAATCATCCTTTGGTCTCTAGCATAAATGAACCTCACATAATTGTATCTTGACCCATTTACCCTAGTTAAGTCACACCCATCATTTGTACAAGTGTAGGCGTTTATGGCCAATAAGCCCCTCACACAATAGTATCTTGGACCTTATTGGCATCCTACCTCATAGCATTATATGCTTGAATAAGCTACCAAGGATTTTCAAAAATGAATAGTCCCACATATTTGCACCCGACTTGTCATGCAAAAAAACCCCTAATAAACTTACAACAGTGGAAGATCACGATAAGATAGTCATAATGTCTCTTCGTTACAACTTAATATCTTGTGGAGGGGTTTTAGAGGTCTTATTGTCTCATCATACAAACATGCATCTCATACACATCAAACATTAACTCTTGCCATTTATCATTAATAGTCTAATTAATATATTATATTCTCACTAACCCATTTATGAAAAGTAATTTTAACATTTAAAATTAGGGTTGTGAAAATATAAATATATTAAATTGAATAATTACAAATATGATTCAATAAATTAATTTAAAATAATTTTTAAATAAAATATGGACATATAACTATTAATTGCTAATTGGGACTTTTGTCCTATGAATGATTATAGACTTTTAGTTTGATTCAATTCGAGCCATTGAATTAAATATAGGTCTGTATGGGTGACGATAAAATTTAAAAAATTGTATCATCTCATGATACTGATCTTCTAGGTGCATTCCAATGGACCTCCATGAACTTGCATCTGGGCTCCACTATGCTTCCTTCTTGCTTCTATATTTCTCTTCAATCCTATTGAACTATTTTATTCTAATATATTACATTAATGAAAAGAAACATTGACTAAGATCAAGGGGAGGTACAATAGGAGGTGAGAGAAGAAATTACATATAGAAAAGAGGGAGGAGGCAAGCAAGCTCCATTTCAAAATTACATACCCGTAAAACATAATGCAATCATATCGCATCCAAATCAATCACATAGCTCAATTATTTGGTCCAAGTCCATGATCATTCTCACATCCATCCGATCACATTGCATGAATAAAAAGAAACAAGCGATTATTCTAATTATAGCATAAGTACAATGGGATTGTAACTTTCTTAACCATTAAGGAATATTTTAATTTTAATCAAATTAAAATTAATAATTCTTAAAATGAATTAAATAATTTTATAAAGTCCTAGTCAAACTAGGAGTTTATTTTGAGTGAAACTTTGTTATGGATCAAATTTCCTATTTGACTCAAATTAAGAGTCCTAATCCTATTAGGATTCTTTCATTAAAGTCCTAGTCAACCTAGGATTTTTGTTTGGGTGGAATTTCAGTAAAGACCAAATACTCAATTCTAGTTTAAATAGAAGTCCTAATCTCATTAGGATTATTTGGTCCAAATCCTAGTCAAAATAGGATACTAGTTTATGTGGTGATATACTAAGAATCAAATTCCTAATTTGAGTCTTAATTAGGAATTCTAATCTTATGGGTGTGTTTGGGTAATGGGATAAAGGGGGTTAACACCATAAGAATAGCTAAATAAGGTAGTGTGTTCCATTTATCCTTTGTTTGGGAAGCATTTTTTTAGGCTGGATAACAATCTCGAGTCAAATCTTGACCCGGTTGCTACAGTAGTCTATAACCCCCTTACACCGGTTACAATTAACCCAACCCCCCCATGGGTTACAAACCCAAGTAGCAAGATAACCATCCATCTGACCCATTTTCCCCTCTCATTTCCTATCACTCAACCACCCACACAAACTACATACACACTAGTTGATCTCGTCCAGGGGTTTGGGACGAAGGTGCTGCACAGAGGCGATGAAGAAGAAAAGGTTTGGAGAAACTGTAGTGGGTTCGATGGGTCAAGAATGGCGTTGAATGGCTTGGTTGTTACTGACAATGATGAGGGTTTAGTCGTCGGCTTGTGATCTTCTTCGTAATTGGAGAGTATCGCCATGGATACGAAGGCAGAAAACGATTTTTGATATATAGTGGCGGGAGGTAGTGGTGGTGGTGGAGTTTTTGTTGCGTTGAAGATTTATTTGGCGAAGTATAGGGAGCTGGAGGGGGAGAAGGGCTTAATGGGTGGTGGTAGGCAGGGGGAGAAAGATGGGAGTGGATGTGGTAGTGGTGGGAGAGATGAGGCGGTGAATTCTGGTGGCGGTGGTGGTGAGTTTAGGGGCAGATGTATGATTCTGGGTTTGATATTTCTGATAAAAAAATGAGATTTAACAAGAGAGAATTACACCTAGACCCCCTGAGATTTGTCCCTTAATCACTCAGGCTCCCTGACATTTGAAATATTATACACAGACCCCCTTAAATTTGTACGCGCGTAACACTTAGACTTCTAATGTTTAAATATATCTATTAATAAATTACACTTAGACCCCTCTAAAGATTGTAAGAATATAATACTTAGGCCCCTCTGAAGTTTGTAGGTATATTATTTTATTTTTATATGTTTTTATGTATATGTGAAAAATGTATAATTTTTTTAAGATAATCCACCAATCCAAACATAGAATATGATTGGTTTGGATTGAAATGGATAGAGTCATGGGTAGAATGGTAAACTACTACAAAATTATTTGTGTAATCTATGAGACCCACTGAATTACATATTTGTTTCCCAAACAAAAGTTAGGATTGAATATATTCCAAGATTAGGGTTTTAAAGTGGATGAGTGAGTTTCGCTTCGATGAGCTAGGATATAAAAAAACAAATTCTATCCTATCCAACCCCATTACCCAAACACACCATATTAGAATTCATTAGTACAAATCCTAGTCGTACTAGGAAATTTGATTAGAAAAAAGTCTCCTTAATTTAACTAGAAGTCAATCTTCTAATTTAATTAGAATATGATCTCCTAATTTTAAGGGAGGTAGATAAAATTAACTAGGAGATTTATTTATATCCAACTTGAACTAGTCAAGTATCCTAGCCACAATGAGGTCTTGAAAATTTTAAAAAACTAATTTTTTTATCCAATCAAATTTTTATAAATCAATAGAATTGAATTTAATGTTTCATAAACATGATTTAAAATTAATCTTGAATAAAATTTGGATCAAAACAAAAACAAGATTGGAAATTATATCAAGAACATGATGAACTAGGAATTTTAAATTCTATATATTATCAATCAAATTGATTTTCTCTTACTATCCACAACCACAACAATGAAGATTACATCAAACACTTAACGTGTA
The DNA here is from genome assembly GCA_963454935.2 of Ilex paraguariensis. Classification (NCBI taxonomy): domain Eukaryota; kingdom Viridiplantae; phylum Streptophyta; class Magnoliopsida; order Aquifoliales; family Aquifoliaceae; genus Ilex; species Ilex paraguariensis. The sequence continues at coordinate 1,155,630 of CAUOFW020004724.1, forward strand.
TATACATGAAGCCATTGAACTAGTGTAATTGTTACAAGAATTCAACCCAACGAATCTCTGTCCCATGTATCGGCAAGTGTAATGAGTTCTAAACCCATTATTTTGATATTCTAATATTAATTGATGAAGATTCAAGGGTGTTAGGTGGTTCGTCAATGATGAACCTAACTAAAAATCGATCTATTCGGTTACTACGGTTTGTAGTATTAATTATATCTGATCTTATAATTAATTAAAACACATGAATTCATTAATATCTCATATTAGTCATGTGAAAAATTAAAAATCGGAATTTAATTTGAAAACAATTCACATAAAAATAAATTAAGCGAACCTTGCAATCCCTTGTATTTAAATCGTTGAATCCCATTAACATGCTATAATAATAATCACATCGATTTTGTATTAAATCATGAATAATGGATCTGGTATCACTGAAAGGAATCATGTAAATAACGCAACGGAATTTAAAAAATTTGATTCCCCATTCCAAAATCTATTCATGTTTAATACAAACCGAGAACCTTCATATCTATAGTGATGATTAAGGGTTACTTCTTAAAGCGTACTTTGAATGATATTTAAACTTTCTCAAACAACTTTGAACCTTCAAATTTGAATTTGATATTTACCCCAAGCCTCGCAATTGTTTGGCCTCTATCGGTATCTACACGAATTGATAAACTAGAAGGATCTACCTCAACCTTTGATAAATTACTGGAGAGAGAAAATGAGGGATGATTCTTCTTGTACTAGCAAGAGAGTTGTTATATCATATATCCACATTCTACATAAAAGTATTTATAGAGTCTTAAAGACTCTAATCCTAATTTGGGTCAAATTGCAATTATCATATAATTACAAATAACCCCTTTATTAACCATTAATTGTAATAAAGTCTCTAATTAACTCTTAATTAGGTTTTCACCCCAATTAACTTTTAATTGATTTTCTCTCCTTTATTCTTTAGTATTCAATCAATTCTATTGTGTGTGTGACCCTATAGGTTCAAGCATACTCGGTTGTAGGCATTTGATACTAACTACAAGTAGCATCTCAAATTAGAACTCTTTCTAATTTTGCTTGAATTAAAACTCTTCTAATTCTCACTTTATGAAGAACAATTAATATATTTTTATTAATTTCATTCTTCGAACTTCTACTAATCATGAGTTACACCTAACAACATATCATGATCAACCTCTGCATAGCACGAAGTAGGTAAAGAACTCATTCAGTCTATAGTTGTCATGCAATTCAATCCTTCTATCACACAATGCCCCAATTGAATTACTAGGGTATGTAATTATTGTAAAACCCCTAATTCAATCTTATGTGTTTGATCTTAGGACTATGACTCTTAATGATCAATTAGAAACTCTTTTCTAATTGTTATTCTGTCTTAGTCAAGGATTCCTTGAGTCATATCCTAGAAGATCACATAGGAAATTCTTCCTTTATTTACTAAGGGTGATAGATTCCATGTTGTGCACTCATAAATCTCCATGCATGTCTAACTATGTCCAACAATACATATCCAAGTTACATAGTTAGCATATGAATATGTTGTATAGTTAAAGCATAGAAGTTCATGCACAAGATAATCATAGTGTCTCGAGTCTAAGGTGTCACGCCCTGAATTTTTTTTCTTTTTTAAAAAAATAACCGAACGTGATTAAGGAATAAAACCACACACAACTTACAATAACCTTCATTTTATTATTATATTCAGTGTACGATTACATAATCTTCCCTTAATCAGTTAAAATATTTTTGACATAACATAAAGAGAAATGATAATAGCAGTCTCTATATCCATCATTCTTTCAGCTTCCCCTTCTGACTGACTTCATATTTCTGAAAAATGTTAGATAGAGATGAGCTCACCAGTCCAGTAGGATAACGTTTATCAATGACTATTAAAGTTTTAAAAAAATGCATAACATAAATTAAAAAATGGATAAATGCAGGAATAGGACAAAGTAATGCACTAGTGACTTGGATGAGTTACCTCATATCAAATATGAGTAAACATAGGGTGCGTTAGGTAACGTTTTCATTTTCATCTTTTCAAAAAAATAAAAAACATAATCAATATATATATATATATATATTGGTTAAAAGTTGGAACAAAAAACGTGTTTGGATGTAGTTGTTGCTTTGCGAAATCTAAAAACTAAAATAGAAAATATGTTTGATAACAATTTTATTTATGTAATATATTTTACATTTATTTTAAGTCTTGATAAACCATATCCACATGATATTATATAAATACAAAAAAAGAAAAATTTTATTTCAAAGAATCAAAAAAATTACAAGAAACAAATATTGCAAACAGTCTAACATCAAACCCTATTGGCTTTAATCCTTCAAAATGCCAAATTACCAATAGCATAACACTAATAGCCTTCCAAAATAAACAACTTTACAGGAAAATATAGAATAGAAAATCAAAGAAATTTCCTTTTCTTCCTCAGCACCTTCAGGCCTTGCTGGTCATGCAGCATCAGTAGCTTTGCCTACATAGGAACATGAAGATCTTGTGAAAAATCAGAAGGCATTCATCACAGCCAAGTTAGCGAAAAAATCTACCAAACAATTATGTTCCCTATATCCATGCAGCAAACTCAAATCCATCTTCTCCAAATGGTCCAAATTTTGTCCCAATAAACCCCAAAACTTCCAAGCCCTATGATACCCTTTTAAAACCATATCAATCAACACCTCAGAATCCGGTTCGAGAATGGGAACTGATAACCATAAAGACCATACCTATCAATCAACACAAACCATCTCTCAAGGCCCTCAATTCTACCTCCATATTTGAGCAAACCCCATAGCAAAAGGAGGTAGTAAGAAACCCAATGGGTCTAACAACCTTCTCCCATGAATCCCAATGCCTTTTCCTCACATTAGCCTTACTTGACCATAGAACGATTATATGCCAATATATAAATTAACTCATAAAACAGTGCATAATACATGAACTCAAAATAAAAGTTGTTAAACATCAAATGTATCACTACATAAAGATATTGTTAATATTCTACCAATTACACAAATACATCATAATTACTTCACTAAAATTCCAATAAGTAATACAAATATCAAGAACAGTAATGCACAACACACGATGAAATTGCATCCACAACAAGCATAAAAAGTGTGATCCATTTTTACTATCTCCTTCCTAAATTGGCATGTGGGATCACAATTTCTAATTCATCTCTGCGTGTATTGTACTCATCAACCCAAATGAAATAATCATAATGATCATGCCATCTTGGACAACTATAAAAAAGGAGACCATTGTTTCTTTTTGTCCGCGCGACTAAAACACTCATATTACCATATCCACATGAACATGGAGGCCCAATTTGTGCCATAATATGATTCCTGTTTTCATAACATTAATTATGACAAATTAGATATAATAATTTGTTCAATATAATATTGAAAGTTAAGAAAAAATATAATACTATTCTAAGTAAGACATATATTACTGATGAGTTAATGCCCACAATTGAGCTCCACTGCCATCTTTAACATGAGCCATTTCCCGCAACTGACTCTGTGTTATATCTATTTCAATTGGTGCTTGTGAACTAGATTTTGCACCACCTTTACCATCATCAACATTATCACTTCTTTCAAAGTCATTAAACAACTGATCTTGTGGAGAGTGACTTCTAATGAAGTTATGGATTGTACAACAAGTTGTGGGCAGATATTTTTGTGTGGTTATGGGATAAGGTGGCATTCATTTGAGAATGGGAAAACGAGCCTTAAAAACTCCAAAGCAATGTTCAATTATATTTTGAAGTGATGAGTGACAGTAATTGAACAACTCATCTTTGTTAGTTGGTTGTCGACCCCTATCTTTATAGTCACGTAAATGATATCTCTCACCACGGTAAAGGGACAAAAGACATGGCATATTTGTATAACCCGAATCTACAACATAATATTTATCTGAAAAAAATATATATCATAGTAACACAAAGTATTGGATTTGTACAAATTACTTATCTGAAATACGTGGATAAATTTACCTCCTGGTGGCATTAAAAACTTGTTTGTTGGATTAGTAACACACTCTATAAAAACTCTTGAGTCATGTGCTGCACCTTCCCATCCACTCGACACAAACGAAAAGCGCATGTCAAATGAACACACACACATAATGTTTTGAGTTGGTACATTTTACTTTCCACGATATGGTACTTGTTGGTCTACTAGAACACGTGCATCAACATGGGTACCATCAATTGTATCAACACAATTCTAGCATGACAAACATATATCCCAAATACCATCAATTGCACCAAAACATATATTTTGTAATTCATATGAAGATACAATAATACTTTCAATCACCTTAAAAAATGGATAATATTGGGGGTTAAATTTGATCTATGGTTGAATGACTTCAAAATTTGGGGCTTGTATGATATCCATTCCAAGGCTACAAACTGCCTTCAACACATGCTTAAAATATTTGGAGATTGTTTCACCCGAATACTGAAGCCTTTCAGCTACTATGCGATTTTGTTCATTGTGGCATATAGTGAGCATAAATATAGCAACTTGTTCTTGAATAGTGAGGTAGCTAGAATGTTGTAATCCTCTATTTTTTAGCTCTTCGCAAAACAAGAAAAAGACTGGTGGATCCATTCTAAATTGGTCGAAACACCTATTTTCATGACCATTAATTAATTTCAATACATATTCATGCCCCCAAAGTTTAGACATTCTACATGGATTTGGTTTTGACTAGAAAAACGATCAACTGCTATTTCAGTTATGACAATACCCATCTCATCATCATTATCAAATATCAATTCCTCATCTAAATCCATTAGTGTCCAAGCACCTATAGCACATAGTAAGCATAAGAATGCAAAAACATCCATGTCATTAAACTTATAAAAACATCCATACTGTTAAACTTACAAAAATATCCATGCTGTTAAACTTACAAAAACATCCATGCCGTTAAACTTACACAAACATCCCAACTTTTAAACATAAGACAAAAATAGAGACGGACATCTATGACAGTCATAAAGCAACAAACATCCCAACGTTCTACAGTTAAATACAAATACATATCTAAATACGTAAAAAATAGTCATAAACATCACAAGTGCATAACCCAATCCCGCTTCCTATGGTCCGGCATAGCCAGGAATAGCTTCCTCCAAGTCATGCCCTCGCTAAATTGTGTTATGGCTTTTGACTAAATGTCACCATCAATGTCCTCCACAGCATTCAAAGCACTCATACATTCATCTATGTCCTCCACAACATTCAAAGCACTCATACATTCATCTACCAAATCATCCTTATTGGTATTAACCTTACTATCCCCATACGAAGATGTTGCCCCTGTTGACTGTGACATCTTGTACTCTAAATACTCATTTTTTTTCTTCTAGTTTTCAACCAACACATTAAAGGCAATTATAAGACCAACCATAGCACTATTTTTCTTCCTATGGCAACTGCATGTTGGAGTAGTAAACCTACTACGAGAACGGTTGTATGGTCCTTTAGCATTTTCATTGTCATCACCTTTATCAACCTCATTTGTAGGATCAAAAATTGGGTCTTTCTCTTGCTCGCTGTCAAATGGAGGTAGGGTTGCTGAGCATGCTCACCAGTTGCACTTGTCTTACTAAAAATTCTACCAAACTTGTCATAATGCGGACAACCATTTTTCTTGAATTTTCTAGCATGCTTATTCACCTAACAGGCATGAAAACTAATGAATACTAAAGCCTTGACAAATATAGACATAATAATGCTTAAGAGGTTTAAAAATAATTGGCTACCTTGCACAAATTTTTTCAGAGGTCATCACGTAAAGTAATTGTCTGTCTCTCTGGGTCCCATCCTACTTCAATTGTTTCATTCAATAACTTTTTAAATGCAATGTACGTTGTTCTCAAAATATTGTATTTGTTTCGCAGCTGCTCAAAGTTGTAATTATATCCCATCTTGATGCTTAGTTGCGCTAAAATTCTGTTCCAAGCATCCCTTTCAAACGTAGATGTGTCTTTAGGACAACGTGGTACTTCTAAATCCATCAATTCAATAAAAATTGCCTCATTTTTAGACATCCATGGCTCATCACCTTTCTTAGCCCCAACCTCAACAACATCGTCATCCTTATTTTTCATCTACATAACAAACAACTCCAAACATTCATCAAACACTCTCACACTTAAACCACCATCTCAAATCACAATTACTTATATATAAACATAAGCATATAACATGTTAAATCAATTCATACTTGAATTAAAAAATCATAAGCATATAACTTGTTAAATCAAGTTGAAATTCATACTTAACAGTCATAAAGCAACATATACACGTAGATATGAATTGCATATTGTAGAAAGGTTACAGACTATATACACATATAACATTGCTTCTTTTCGAGTAAATTATCTAGAAAGACCCTCAAATATAAAGTTATATCTACAAAAATAAACCTTAGATCTGAAATAATACAGTATAGATCTGTAAAAATAAATACAAAGACACAATGCACCCCTGATGCACACACATAGAGTTGCACACCACCCACCAGACGCGCACAAATACATTCACAGAAAGAGATAGATGTTAAAGTAAACAATAATATAACCTAGATTTGAAATAATAGAGTATAGATATGCAAAAATAATAGAGTATAGATCTACAAAAAAATAAATAGGGAACTACAAAAATAAACCCTAAATCTGAAACAAAAATCATAGATCTGAAAAAAAAAAATCAAAGTGGAGATACAAGCACAGAGAGAGAGAGCTTATAGCTTCGCTGGAGAGATTACAGCTTCACCAGACACAACGGAAGCGACGACCAACGAGCAGATCACTATGATTTTGCAGCTGTTCATGCCCTTTTATATTGTAAGGGAAAAAAATGAAACTTTTGCTGTTAAGAGGGTTTAAAGTCGAGACCTCATTAATTGGGTGAGGAGCCTTCCGTTTTGTTGTTTTTTTGGATGTTTTCAAAAACATCATTTTGGATGTTTCCAAATTTTGTCATTGTTTTTAAAACATAGCAGTAAAAAATACGAAAACATTCACCAAATATATATATGTTTCTATTAGCAAACACTACCATAGTGTATGTTAGTCTATCTGGATTATATAATACCCACATAGTAATCTTATGACTAGGAACATTAAAGAGTTAAGTACTAAGAAGTATATGTCTCATTTTCTCAAGTCCTTGGGAACTTATCTTCTTAGCTTATACTATGAACTATATCATGTATATTAAAATGAAATAAAACAGAAATATGATAAATAAACTTGCCATTTTATTTAAGTAAAGTAATAAATGTTGCTAGTATAGCCCCAAAATATCATTTATATGATTGGTCTTAGAGCATATTAATAACACCCTACAGTTTCGGAAATTAACAATTGATCAAGAAAAAAAGCAAATGTAAAGAAAGAAATAAACTCTAGCCAATCCAAATTAATAAGGTTTCCATTGAATATGATGGAATATGCATACTGGTGGTTCTGATAGTGTAGTATCTAGAACTTTGCTTTAATCAGTCATGCAATTTTATGAAAAAATGCATGGGTTTGGGAAATATTATTCCATCATTGCCCGCTAATAGTAGTTGAATTAACAAACCTGACAAATCTTCTTGAATAAGATGCTAATAAAAACCTTGGAGGAGAGAGTGAGCCTTTGTGGCTACTCGCTGCTCTAGTCAGTATAAAACTGTTAATTAATGAAGCGCGCAGCACTGAACGATCTCAGGGCTTGGAAGACCCTTTGCCAAAGGGGCCTTGATATTTTTTGCGTGACTACTGATACTGATGACCTGGTGGGAGGATTTTGCATTCTCTTTGGTTTCTTTCATACCCTTTCTTCTTTATTCATCTTCCAACTTATTCTGTTTGCCAATCACCCACACAAATCTCTATTCCAACCATCAAGTTTACACAGCATCCCAACTTTTCAAATCTTATCAAACTAGTGTAGGACTTCTACATTACATTGTAGATTTATCTTTGTTAGCATGTTGCTTCCTTTCTCTTTTTGGAGTGCTGCAAATTTCTTGATCTTTGTGAAAGGTATCCAGATGGAACACACTCAATGGCTTAGCTTGCCGTTAAACGCATTCCATATATACTTTTATCAGCTTGTATTGATCATCTGATGAGTATTTTCAATTTCACAACATAGCTATTTTTATTCATAATTGGAAAATTTTCCATCCATTTAGAAGAGCACAGAACACATTAGTGTTTCTCAAATATTGCAGCGAGCTCGTGTCCACAGATTTCCTTCTAAAATAGCCAATGATAGACTCTCACAACTTGGATACAGCATAGTCCAAAGCATCAACCAGGAAATCTGCACATATAAGAACATCTAAATGCTGAAAACAGACAATGCAGCATGACTGAAAGCGAGTTCTATTTAGGAAAATAAAAAATAAAAAATCCAATTGTTTAAGTTTTTCAGTGATGTTCTTTCAGATACCGAGGCTTGATGCGTACCTGCATCATCTTTGGTGAAACACATAGGAGGCTTTATTCTGAAGACATTTGCATGTAATCCACCCTTCCCAACTAGAACACCTAGTTCTTCATCCAGGAAAAATTAAAACTAGTCAGTATCATGACAGGAAATATGGGGGCAACAATATAAAGTACGTTCCAAAATTTTCAATTTTTTTCTTGGTTGATGTTAACAAACCTCTAAGTTTTTCAAGCAAAACTGCTGTTTCTGCCTTGGCAGGTGTCTTCTCTTTCCTGTCAGTCACAAATTCTATTCCCACCATTAAGCCCCTGCCTCTCACGTCTCCAATTACTGAGTAACAAGACATCATAAATATCAGAAGAATTGTCTTTTCTTTTTTATAGAACTCAAATTCAAAATGGAGGTAAAATGCATATCGTACTAAATGTGGTAAAATAACCTACCTAGATGACTCTCGTGATTCCAAGGAGAGTCAGAGTGAGATGTCTAATCTTCCAAGATTCTTTTTGTGTACCGAAGCAAGCCAGAAGCTAATCGGTTAGCAGAACAAAAATGAATCGTGAACCCTAATCTATGACATTGCTTGGAACCCTCGAGACCTATCCGGTCCATGACATTGCTATATGCACATCATGATTAAAAACTAACAATTTACACATCTCACCCAGCCCATGCATCCCATAGCATAATAGTTAGAGATAACCTATCGAGTTAGCTACATCCATATAATGAAGGGAAGTTTCTCTAGAAAAGTTCAGACATGGGATAGTCAGGAGCACTGTAGTATGTTACCTTGAAAAGTAAATGATTATGCGGGTGAATTCCATTCAATTATGGATTCTAGACACAGGTGATTTGTAGAATAATAAGTATGCCAGGGACTCGGAGTTGTTTCAAGCCCTAAGTAAAGGTCAAACTAAATTCTACATGAGTAAATCCTTGATCCTAATAATGGCCATGTTAATGAGGGATGATCATGGCAGTTTTCCCTTGATACAATAAAAAAAAAAATTACATTGACTAGGACAGCAAAAATCCCAATCTAATTACCTTCAAATTGACTATACCTGATTTTTTTCTTGTTTTTTCATTTATTTTCTGGCCTGATTATATTCAGCATGATGTAGAAAAACAAAATTGAAAAAGCTTGAATTGATTCCTCATAAAGGAAATATTAACACCACATACATCATTACGCAACTCCATTCTACTCCAACAAAGCTTTGAAACTATTTTTTAGGTTTTGCTAATTTCAAAAGAATTACTTTCATGTCTTTGCTGAAGCTCCCTCAAACGCCCAATCAAGTGGGATCCAACCTCAGCACAATGCTTTTGACGTTTCTCGTTATCAAGAACTCTGAGTACTTCAAGGCCACCAGCAGAGCATACTGGGTTCCCGCCAAAGGTGTTAAACTGTATCTTCTGAGCCATTACACTTGCTATTTCTGGTGTTGTCACAACAGCTCCTAATGGTAAACCATTCCCTATACCCTGAAAATTCTCATTTCTGAATTCAATTAAATGCTTGCAGGAAAATAGCACATCTAAAGTACTTAACTAGAGCACATTGTAATATTACACATCAAGCATCTTACAATTTGTAGATGAGACAATCTTTTTTTCCTCAAGGGATGAAGAAAAGTTTTTAAAACTTAAAAAATTGTGATGTTTTTAGGGTTGTGTCAGAACTTAAGATGAACATGAATAAAAGCTTGATTGTGGGAATTAATGCTCGCCAAGATAAGATTGTTAGCTTGGATGGGGTTTTGGGATGTTCTCTAAGTGGGTGACCTCTCAAATATTTAAGGATTCCTTTAGGTGGTAACTCTTTTTATTTGAGATTTTGGGATCCGGTTATAGAGAAAATTGGTAAAAGGTTGGATAGTTGGAAAAAAGCCTTTACATCTAGAGGGGGAATTAAGGGGATGATGAGAGATTTCTTGTGGGAAGGTAATGGTGAAGATAGAAAAGATCACTTGATTAGATAGGATACTGTGTCAAGACCAAGAGTTAAGGGTGGCCTTGCGATGGGTAATTTAAAAACTAGAAACAAAGCTATTGTTGGAAAATGACTTTGGATTTTTCCGTTGGAACAAAACTCATTGTGGCATTTGGTCATTAGAAGAAAGTATGATTTGCAGGCTAATGAATGAGATGCTAACGGGGTTAAAAGAGGTAGTTTCTAGAACCCGTGGAAATTCATTTCCCAAGGATTAACTTCTTTTCTCAACGGGTTAGATTTGTTGTGGGTAATGGGAAGAGAGTGTGATTTTTGGAGGATTTGTGAATTGGGGAGTCATCCTTGTCTTGTTTATTTCCTCCACTTTATAGCCTTTCAAGTTATCATCATGTCCGTACTGAATCAATGGTTAGGTCTTTTTCAAATCTAGTGATGTGAGCTTTGGTTTTTGTAGGAGTCTTAATGATAGGGAAATGTTGGAATTGGTCTTCCTTCTTTCTTTGCTTAGTAATGTCAATTTACATAAAAAATTAATTGACAAGAGAAATTGGATCATTGATTCAATGGGCTTGTTCTCTTGCAAATCCTCATTTGATGTTTGAATTGTGACTGTTTTTTTATTGTTATGGACACTGGACAACCTGTGTTTTTTATGGTGGTTTAGTTGGATTATGATTTTTATAGTTTTTGGTTTTTAGATTATTCCAACAGGTTATTGATATTGTAATTTGCAATAAGTTTTAAAAAAAATCAGCAGAGAGTTGGTACGCTGTTCCAACAGGTTGTTGGGTTTGATATTATTCAAATGGTAATAGTTTTTTAAATTATTCCAACTGGTTGTTGGACTTGGCCAAAAAAAACAGGTGGTTGTTGGTATGCTATTCTCTTTTATTGGAGTTGGCCCAAATATCAGCAAACAGTGGCCCAAATTTAAAAAAAAAAAAATTCAAAAAAACTAACCCAATAAAAATTGGCCCAACTCCGAAACTCTGGTTCGACTCCGCTGGTCAGAGTCGGAATCGAAGTCGGAGTCAAAAAATATTCCGACTAGAGTCAGAGTCAGAGTCAAAAAATCATTCCGACTAGAATCGGAATCAAATGAAAAAAACAACTTTATAAATTTGTTTAGAATGAAAATTTTGATGAGATTTTCATATAAAAAGTATAAAGAAATTTTATTTTATAGTTTGAATAAGATGGTGTTTGATAAAACTGAAAGCTGAAATCTGAAAGGTGAATGTTGAATTCTAAATTCGTGAACTGTTTGGTACCCACTAAAATTTAAATACTGAAGTGAATCAAACTTTTTAATAACTACACAATACTGATGTCTGAAAATAAATTAATTTTAAGTTTTACCCTTCCACTCTTTGAAAATATTTATAAAATATGCTTTTATGTAATAAAAAACTATGATTTATTAAATTAATTAAATTCATAACATAAATCATAATCCCTATTATCATATTATAGTCTACATTTAATAAACATGATAATAAAATTAATTTAAGTTAACTTAGCATCTGTCAGCAATTACCAGGATGGTGTGGGCTTGTGGGTCCCTATCTGCCAAGTGTGTTTGAGTTGTGTGATGTGTGGATTGTGTGTGTGTTTTCATTTGTGTGTTTGACCAAAAAAAAAAAAAGCATCTACGATACGGGTATGTGTGTTGTGAATCTATGTGTGTGTGCGTGTGCAATTAAGTGTGTATGTGTGTGTTGAAGATGACAAGGGAAGAAGACTTACTTGGTATATGTCATTGAAGAAGACAATGGGAAGAAGACGGTGAGAAGAATAGATAGATTGGAGGTTTTGGAGAGAAAACTAATTAGAGTTTGAATAGGATTGTGAAATATTTCAGGGTAGCATTATCATAATGTAAATTTTATTAAAAATCCTTTCGTTGAGCGCTTTCAACTTTCAGAATTAAGTACGAGATCTCCAACTTAATATTGTAGTGTATTTTTAAAGAATATACTTAATATATTAAGATATTCAAATTTTAATTATCAAACGAGCTTAATTTATAAGTGTCAAGTACATTCATTTTAAGTATTGAATTTGGATTAACAAAGACACCCTAACATCATGACATATAAGAAAATCATCATTTACTCATCTGAACAAAATACTCCACAACTTTTTTCTCCAATAAATGGAAATCTTAGAAGGTTCATATTTGACTCGATAGACAAAATGGTTCAGACACCAAACCTTCACCCATCAACCACCAAATCCCCCCCCCCCCCAAACCCCTCTCTCTCTCTCTCTTTGGACACACTAGAAGACTTGGGAGATACCAACTCATGGCTATAAAACCCAACTCACTCTTCCTCATCCGGTAAGGCCAATGGCTTCTCCGTCCTCACCTTCAAGCCAGCTCCCCTACCTCCTTTATCTTCTACTCTATATCCTCTATCTTGTTCTATGTCATCGCCTCTAGCGAATTAGAGCTCGTTGCCATCAATGTGTCACCATTACCATTGCCATTGTCATCACTGTTGCAACCTATGAAGCACGAATACGTCATCAAGGTTGACGTACCCATATCCGACATAATTCTCGTTGGATACTCGAGTATATGTATCGGATACACATCATACGTATCTGATAATTAATAAAATATGTAAATAATTCACAGATACTTCTACACATGGAGAAAGATGTACAATTTTTAATTTTAATCTATACCCTCTCTTTTTGAGTTTTAATACAATACTTAATATTCCATTTGAGTTTGAAGACACAAGCGTTTTTTAAGTATTATCTACTATTACATGTTAAAAGAGTATTAAAAAATGAATTAGTTACACTATAACCTTATAAACAAATACTTCTAAACAAACCAACTAGTTAAATGTTGTTTTTGATTCATTTAATTGGTCACGTTCACTTTATGGATAATGAGACAATATTACATCTTTTTCAAGGTAAAAATTGTTAATATTGCTTACTACTGTTAAATAATTGTTAAAAATTAAAATTTTTAAGTTGTTAAATAATAGTAAAATATAAAATATATTTTATTATAGATCTATCCTAGTCGTACCTGTATCCTATTTTTTTAGTTTTTGTCGTATCGCCGTATCTATGTCGTATTGT
>CAUOFW020004724.1:1169435-1188699 GCA_963454935.2 Ilex paraguariensis
CCCCCCCCCCCCAAATCCCCTCTCTCTCTCTCTCTTTGGACACACTAGAAGACTTGGGAGATACCAACTCATGGCTATAAAACCCAACTCACTCTTCCTCATCCGGTAAGGCCAATGGCTTCTCCGTCCTCACCTTCAAGCCAGCTCCCCTACCTCCTTTATCTTCTACTCTATATCCTCTATCTTGTTCTATGTCATCGCCTCTAGCGAATTAGAGCTCGTTGCCATCAATGTGTCACCATTACCATTGCCATTGTCATCACTGTTGCAACCTATGAAGCACGAATACGTCATCAAGGTTGACGTACCCATATCCGACATAATTCTCGTTGGATACTCGAGTATATGTATCGGATACACATCATACGTATCTGATAATTAATAAAATATGTAAATAATTCACAGATACTTCTACACATGGAGAAAGATGTACAATTTTTAATTTTAATCTATACCCTCTCTTTTTGAGTTTTAATACAATACTTAATATTCCATTTGAGTTTGAAGACACAAGCGTTTTTTAAGTATTATCTACTATTACATGTTAAAAGAGTATTAAAAAATGAATTAGTTACACTATAACCTTATAAACAAATACTTCTAAACAAACCAACTAGTTAAATGTTGTTTTTGATTCATTTAATTGGTCACGTTCACTTTATGGATAATGAGACAATATTACATCTTTTTCAAGGTAAAAATTGTTAATATTGCTTACTACTGTTAAATAATTGTTAAAAATTAAAATTTTTAAGTTGTTAAATAATAGTAAAATATAAAATATATTTTATTATAGATCTATCCTAGTCGTACCTGTATCCTATTTTTTTAGTTTTTGTCGTATCGCCGTATCTATGTCGTATTGTACCCGTATCTCATATCCATATTTTTCCTTCCTACATTGCAGCTAATGGATCATCAGGAACACTTATTAGCTTAGTGGTAGGAATAGCTATTAACTCTGCAAATTTATTGTGTAGGCTACAGCATTGCCCACACTTTTCACAAGAAGAGAAGTGCCATAGAGTTGTGGGCAAAAGGGTTATATATGGACAGCAGCCTACAGTTTTGCATGAAGAAAGAAAATTCTCAGTGGACTTTTCAGGAAACCAATTTGTGATTTATAAGAAAATTTGAGAGGTGCGGGAATATACTTTCTTGCATTTTCCACCGTATTTCGTGCTAAACAAACTTACACGAAGTCATAATATTTTTCCATTCTCACACTTTCCATTAGTTCCCTCCTAAACAAACTCATCCACAGGGAAAAGCAGGACGGACTTGTAAATTTTCTTTACTTTATGCCAGTCCAGAAGCAACAATAAAAAGAGAAAAAAAAATAAATTGCAAGGGAATGATATCAAATACCTTTGCCATGGTAACTATATCAGGAATGACACCCTGTGTTTCAAAACCCCAGTAATGGCTTCCTGTCCGACCAAATCCAGTTTGCACTTCGTCGGCAATGCAGACACCACCAGCTTTCCTCACAATTTCATAGACCAGTTTCAAGTATCCAGGGGCTAATTCAACTGCACCACCAGCTCCCTGAAGATCGTCAACATAAGAATTTCAGGTAAAATCAGCAATGTCCAAATCACTCCGGTTATGAACACTAGTTTCAGATCCTGAAAGATAAGTAATTACAACCAACCTGAATGGTTTCAGCAATAAAACCAGCAACTTTTCCGGAAGTACCATGATCAATGTGATCTTGTACATCACTTGCGTAACGGCTGGCGTCAGAGCCAAAGACACCGCGATATGGATTAGGATTTAAAACATGATGAATTTCACCCTGCGAATTCACAATAATTACATAAACAGAAGTTGTGAAGATTGGCCTGCCTTGCAAGATGCCTTTTGAAAATCATCAAAGAGAACATTTCAGTGGTTCTACTCATTAGATAGAAAAGAATTGAGGCTAGCAAACAGGGGCGATGCGGAATGCTGTCTTAGAGGGAGCAAAAACATAAATAAAAAAAATTAACCAATTCATATAAACATTTTCACAAACCTCCAATAATGGGGACTAAATTGGGGTTTTATTTTTATATAAAAAAATTCCTGAGTTTTTTTTTTTGAATAGAAAAATTCCTAAGTTTAAGCATTAGAAATATATTAGATCCAAGACTTAATTATTCTAGGAAAATTAAAAAAGTATCAATTTAACATTAACAAAATATGAGCAAAGAAAGACAATACCTTTTTGGTTGAAAATTTTAACTAATCATACATCAAAGTAAAAGATGATGACATTGTTAAAAATCCCAGGAGTCGTTTATAGTTGATCACTTCCATGGTAAATTAATTTTGTGAAAGAGCGAAAACACCTCTTGGTTAGTATGTTTTACCATTATAATATTTTCATGTGTTACTAGGTTTCGAGCCACTAAATGACCAAAAAAGAATCAGACACCTATACAATTATTTTGAAAAAGTAAGAGGAAGTGTATTAAACAATAATGGTATTTTCTTTGGTCAATATGTGAGTTAGGACATTTCACATCTATTCAACTAGATCCCAAAATGATAGCTTTGTTTTAGTAGGTTAAGAGGTAAGTAGACTACAAACTTATTGAAATGGGACTAGGGTTACTATACAAAAGTCCAATAACTTAAGGGGGCAATGAAGTGAATTTAACATATTTATGTTTCTATAATTTTAAAATATAAATATATATATATGGAGTGTCCTCAAAAGTCAGTGGGGTGGGGTTAAGTGCCCCCACACGGACAAATGTAGCTCCGCCCCTGCTAGCAAATACATTTAACATTGGGATTCATTAATGTAGCATGTACATTTCGGAATAGTAGTCTGTATGCCACTCCCAAAAGATATGTATAAAGGAGTGGGAGTTTGTCATTCATAAAACAATATATAAGTTACATATGAGTTGTCCTTATACATTTGGGAGTAGTAGTCCTTACCACTCGCAAAACATATATGTATAAATAGTGGGAATTTTTTCATACATAAACAAGAAACAAGTATCTTTCTGGGAGTACACAACCGCATGAAATGCAACCAATACACCAATCAAAATTTGAGCATAAGTAACAATTCTGATTTTCAGCTTAGAACTATGCTTGGCATCCAAATCTTGCACAACTAATACCAGAATATGTATTAAATTATGCCTGGGAACCCAAACATTCTAATTATGAATTTTGTAAGCTTTTGAGAATAAATAAACCTGGGGTATTGGGTACTTCCAAGTGCTAAGAGCCGTAAGTCCAAGTGTATTAGAACTTCCCCCATGATATGAGTTTCTCAATGCTATCATATTGAGGTTGCCACTTTGTAACCTTGCCATCAGCATTGCTAATTCATTTGCTTCAGTTCCGGAATTTACAAAGTATACAACCTGCATTTACAAGACAAGTTCAAGGTAAATCAATCATCACAAAAACCCTAATTTGCTACACAGACATTAATAGCTGTGCTAAATCAAAGAAGCTGCAAGACAAACAAAGCAGTACAAAACAATATAGATAATTGCCCTCCCATAGTCCCATAACCCATATGAAAGCATTTTATAGTTGTGTAATATATATAGTGTTACATTTTGACATCTCAGTGCTGAAGCTCAAACTCAAAAATAACTTTGTGCAACACAGATAGACATGCTCTATACACAATAAGCATCATACTTCTAGAGCAGAATTTTGTACAATTCTTTTCCTCAAATAACCTTGAGGTTTCTGGGCATCTTAGATGCTAATGCCTCTGCGTAATCAGCTATTGCATGGTGGAGGTATATGGTTGTAGCATGTTGAAGAAGCTTGCTTTGCTCCATTATAGCATCCAAAACTGCAGGATGACAATGACCACAAGACACGGTAACTACTCCGGCAAATGCATCCAGATAGCGCTTTCCAGTGTCATCAAATAAATATTGCATCTTCCCTTCCACAATATTGAGCTGCAAATATAATGAACAGTCAATAGACGGAAATTGGGATTAGTTGGAACTTCGTACCGAATGTCAATGATACTTTGTCAAATTTATTGTTGCAATAGAATTCTAAATTTTAATAAAAGAAAAATCTATCCAATACAATAAGAAAAGGGGACATTTTATAAGGACTATAACAACCGTATGTCATGTAGAATGTACACACCAAATAATAGAGAACAGGTTAGAACATGCCCGTGAAAGTAGCACTTGAAACAAAAATGGATTTAAAAGGGTTAGGCACAAAACAAGATTAATTGCCATACAATTTTAAAAAAAGTTGAAACAACTTGATGACCATGAAGAGAGTATACAAATCGATTCCAAAAAAATCGTAGTTGAATCTGAGATCACCTAATCTGAGATCAACTGAAAGATCTATGAAAAGAAAAACAACCAAACTATTAGCTCGGAAACATTATTGTAATAACATCTCACTAAAACATTCCAATTCCTCGAATCAACAACGGAAGTTACATGCACTTGGAGTTCAGCAATCTATTCAAGAGTATAAATTCCAATAAAGTTGCTTAGCGAATAGTTAATTTAACATAATTGAGCAAGGGGATTGCTAAAGTATCTAAATTCATAATTTTGTTCAAACACACAACTCACTATGTCTGTAGGCAAACATACGTACTGTTTCGAGAGAGAGAGAGAGACTTACAGGTTTTTCGTAGTAATAGAAGAGAGAAGGACCTAAATAATTTTTGCGCTTGGCAAGGACCTCGTCCGCTAATGGTCCTTTGTACGGCTTCGGCTGGTAATCAAACCGAGGCAGCTCAGGCGGGGCGGAAGTCGCTCCGGCCACCGGCGACGACGAAAAGCTACGCAGCGACAGATTATATAACCACTTGGCCTTTGCAGCTTGGAGGCTTCGACTCGGTAGATTTCTCTGAAACGCCATGGCCGATCACACCCAAAGCTTCCTTTCTCAAATTAGCAGATGCACTGATGCACACACCCAGGCACATGGCCACACGCTGACAGATATAAAGAGAGAGAGTTGGTAAAGTTTGGCGCCTAATGATGGCCCCACTTTCCGATTTATAAAGTTTAGGTAAATTTCATTAATACCCCTAAATTATTACTTTGTGGAACAGCCTTAATTTATCCTCAATGTAATTTGTTTTAATTAATCCCTTATGATGGTTTAAACCTGAGGGCCTAGCTCAAATTATAAGGCCAGTCCAAATTTATAATTCATCTTCAAGAGATCCAGTAAATTCAGTTCAATGCGGTCAACCCAGACAAGCTCATCAAGAAGTAACATATTCAGGAAGTATTCAAGGTCATCAAAGATTCTCCTCCACCACGTTAGAGTAAGGGTCATTCAAGAACCTCCTTTACCACCTTCGAATAATGGGTCATCCAAGAGTCTCATCTACCATCTTGGAGTAAGGGTTGTCCAAGAGCCTCTTCCTTGCAACTTTTGAGTAAGGGAGCATCCAGGAGCCTCACCCTCGCAGCCTAGAGAGAATCAACCTCTTTCATCCTTGACCAAGTCCTTTGGAGAGCACCATAACTTCCTTATCGGTTGAGAAGAGGAGAGGTCGCCAAAATATTTAATTACTATTAAACGACTCCAACCTATTATGACCGGTAGACTAGCTATTCAATTACTACATCAAACTACTATAAATTGTACACCCCACCAACACTTGGAGGGCATCAGACTCATTTGAGCATAATTCTCCCCTCCTCTCTCAAAGCTTGTAATCTTGTGCTCTCCCTCCACACCGAAGATAATAAAATTCTGGTGACCCTTACCATTCAAAGTGGACGTAGGTCATATTGACTGAACCACTATAAACCTTGTCTTCTTTCTCCCTCTACTTTTATTGTATTTTATATTACATAATTGACAAATGGTGTGCGAACTAATTTTGTGCATCATCAGTTTGGTGTCATTTGTGGAAATGACGAAATTCTCACTTCTAAACACTTTCTTTGTTGAATCTATGACAATCACCACCAGATCGACGAATCAACTTGAGAATAATCCACCATGAGAGGAAGAAGTTGCTCCTCCACCAACCAATCTTGTCCCAAATGCTCCTATCCCAAATATGCAGTAAATGTTGGAGACTATGCAACAGCTTGTGACCTAAAACCAGTAGATCCTACAACTTATGCTCGCTAGACAAGGAGGAGCACAGGTTGGAGGACCTCAAGTCAGAGAAGCTCCACACCCTGGACATCAAGGAGCTCCACACTTAGGTGTTCCTCATTTGGGCGCTCCCTTTGGAGTTCCTTTGGGCTCCCCACCTTCCCCTTAGTCGGCCCACATAGGGGGCCCACAATCAAGGACCTCCACCTTCTCTTCCAGCCCCCTGTTTTTGCTCTCCCATTTCCAAGAGAATAAGGGTGAAAACCAAAGCATGGAGCATGAGAGTCACTTCCACTATAATTCCAAAGGAGCACCCAACCATTGAGACGAAAAGATAAAAGAGGTGTAAAATCAACTGGGTGACGTCTTCAACGCCATGAAGGCGCAAGGACTTGAGACTGGGGACTACCTTGTTAGGAGAACTAACACGCCTTTCAAACTTGACGTGGCGAACTACCTACTTCCTCAAAAATTCAAGATGTCATCCGTCGAAACCTTTGACGGTATGAAGGATCCATTGGACCACCTCAAAACTTTTAAGACCTTAATACAACTACAAAGCATCCCTGATGAAAATTATGTGCGGGGCGCTCCTTACTACCTTGAAGGGATCAGCGAAACAATAGTTCGCCAAACTCACTCCGGCCTCCATGGGCTCCTTCGCCGAACTGAGAAGATCCTTTGTGACATAGTTCATTGGTGGATGTCTCCAGCTGAAGCCTGTTACCCACCTGCTCAATATAAAGCAGGATCAAGACGAGAGCTTGAGGAGCTACCTCACTCATTTTAACGAGGAGGTCCTTCAGGTCGAGGAGTCTGATGATAAGGTTAGCATGATCGCCTTCCTAGGAGGCCTCCGGTCATCAAGTTTTCTCTTCTCAGTGATAAAGCTCCCTCCAAAGAGCATTCTAGAACTATTAGCAAAAGCTTAAAAATATATGAATGCTGAGGACATTAACAAGTCCAGGCGAGGTGAATCATCTCATCAGCCGCCACAAGCTTGATCTATCACTGCTCTGCTCTGCTTTTAAGCAGGCAGTCTATCTCCAGCTTAGCGACTTTCTCATGGGTCGCCAAAAGCTTGGCCTCTGCATTGCTCTCAAATAGGCAGCTTATATCTACAGCTTAACGGCTCTCTCGGGGGTGCCAAAAGCTTGGCCTCTACATTGTTCTCAACACAGGCAGCCTATCTCCAGCTAAGCAGCTCTCCCGTGGGTCGCCAAAAAACTTGGCCTCTACATTATTCTCAAACAGTCAGCCTATCTCCAGTTTAACGCCTCTCCCGCGGGTCGCTAAAAGCCTATCTCCAGCTGAGCGGCTCTCAAGCAGGCAGCCTATCTCCAGCTGAGTAGCTCTCCCGCGAATTGCCAAAAGCTTGGCCTTTACTCTGCTCTCAAGCAGACAACCCTATCTCCTACTGAGTGGCTCTCTCGCGAGTTACCAAAAGCTTGGCATCTGCTTTGCTCTCAAGCAAACAACCTATACCTCAAGCTTAAGGACTCTCTCATGGGTCGCAAAAAAGTTCGGTCTCAAAAATTGTAGCTCTCTCACGAACAATTCTCAAACTCTATCTTTACTCTCGCGCAAGCAACCTACCTCTTTCTCCAAGTAATTATGTTAGATATTTTAATATTTGGAATAACATTATTTTTGTCATCTCTAGTCAGGCTCTTGAAACTCCGACCGTCTGTAACCCGAGGGACTACACTAAATTGAATGTCAACAATCGGGCCTCATTCTTTTGTGTCCATCTGGCACCCGCGCCTCATTGCCATAGCACCCCACGCTTAACACCTAGTGCAAACAAGCCTCCAAATAGCGCACCTCCATCGCGATCAACAAAATCGCCAACCAATAGCGCCCAATACAATAGGCTCCTCTCTGGCGGTGCCCATCGCCATAGGGGCCTTTCCAGTAGTGCCCAGCGCCATGGTTGCCTCTTCATCAGCACCCAGCACATAGGGCATCCCACTTGGCACCATAGTGCCTCACAGTCAGCGCCTAACGCTAATGGCGCCCCCACTCCGGCGCCCCTCATCTCAGTCCCTGCGGCATGGGTTGCTATCTCGGTCTCGGCATCCTCAGCACCCAACTATTGCGCGAGGGCCTACCATGAATTCCCATTTGACAAGACTACCAAGGCACCCAACCCACTCGTCCGAGACTGCCAAGGCGCACAACTTGCTCTCCTAACATGGATCACTACCACAGCAACCCCGCTCGCCTAGCTTGCTCACCCAATTGGGGTCGTCACAGCCCAAGTGCCCAATTCCTCCCTCGTTTGGGTTGCTCGCCCAATTGGGGTCACTACAACCTAGACGCCCAATCCCTCTCTCGCCTGGCTTGCTTGCCAAAATTGGGTCACCACAGTCTAGGTGCCCAACACCTCCTCCTCGCGCTCCTTAGCGCGCCTAGTAGTGGGAGCCTCCTCTCTCCCCATTCCTTTGCCTATAGGCTCCTTCAGAATGGGTGCCCATGGTGCCTCCGCACTGGAGCCCAGTGCCTCCCCCTCCTCTCTAGGCTCTTCACCAAGATCCACAAAGCTCCTCTCCATTTGACATTGTTCAAAGCTTTCAACTCAAGAGCCTCACCTATGTGTTCTTGGAGGATTTTAAGAAGAGCTCTCTTTCTCACTCATGATTGCATGGAATGGGACTCTTCAAAAAAAAAAAGTAAAATGAAAGAGGAAGTTTTCATAGCTAATGGAGTCCCACAGGTAAAAGGAGTCTACTAGAAGGGAGAGAGTCAACAATCAAAAGGAGTTTTCAAAATTCGGATTTAAAAAGGGCTGCACGCTATTTTGACCGTAATTTTTTGATTCGAAACTTTAAACATAGCTTATTATATATCAAATCGAAGTTTTCGGCGAGCCTTGCAAAACTCATTGCCTATGGCAGTGATAGACGCTATAAAAATTCTAAAAAAGGCTCGGAAATAGCTGTTTTGGCCTCCCAAAATTTAAAAAAAAAAAATTCAGCTTGCCCAGGAGGCTGTTTGCTTGCCCAAAACCATGCACTCGGCCCTTGCACGCTATTTTGACTGTAACTCTTGATCCAAAACTCAAAATAGGACTTATTATATACCAAATCGAAGCTCTTGACGAGCTGAGCAAAACTCATTCCCTTTTTTGCAAAAAAAGTCCAAAAAAGGCCTAGAAATATGTGTTGGCCTCTCAAAGTTTAAAAAAAAAAAAATTCTGCTCACCCGGAACAGTGCTACTCACCCAGAATAGTGCCCTGCTTGCCCAGAAAGCTACCTGCTCAGTCAAACCGCTCGCCTAGCTCTCTGCTCGAAGTTTTGACCGTAATTTTTGCTCCGTTACTCCAAATGAGGCTTATAATATATCAAATTAAAGCTCTTGGCGAGCACTAAAAGAATCATAGTTTAAACTTGTGATTGATGCTGTTAAAATTCCAAAAAAGTTTTATAAACAGATGTTTTGGCCTCCCAAAGTTTTTTCAGTTGTGTCAGTCAGCCGAAAATTCAAACTCAAACTGAATGCCTTCTTTTCTAAGTTCCGTTAGACGCAGGGCATTAGGGGGAAAAATGACGGGCCAAGCCCAAGGGCCTAACTCAAATGATATGCCCAGTTCGAGTTTATAGCCCATCTTCAAGAGATCCAGTATGTCTAGCTCAATGCGGTCAACCCGGACAAGCTCATCAAGAATCAAGGAGCAACATTAGTAGGGAGTATGCAAGGTCATCAAAGACTCTCCTTCACCACGTTGAAGTAAGGGTCACCCAAGAGCCTCCTCTACCACCTTAGAATAAGGGTCATCCAAGAGCCTCCTCTACTACCTTGGAGTAAGGGTTGTCTAACAGCCTCTTCCTCGCCAACTTGGAGTAAGGGAGCATCCAAGAGCCTCATCCTAGCAGCCTGGAGAGAATCAACCTCCCTAATCCTTGACCAAGTCCTTTGGAGAGCACCATAACTTCATTGCCGGTTGAGGAGAGGAGAGGTCGCCAAGATATTTACTATTAAACGACTTCAACCCGTTATGACCGCCAGACTAGCTATTCAATTACTACACCAAACCACTATAAATTGTACACCCCACAAACACTTGGGGGGCATCAGACTCATTTGAGGATAATTCTCTCTTTCCCTCTCAAAGCTTGTAATCATGTGCTCTCTCTCCACACCGAAGAAAATAAAATTCTGGCGACCTTTGCCATTCAAAGTGGACGTAGGTCATATTGACCGAACCACTATAAACCTTGTCTTCTTTCTCCCTCTACTTTATTGCATTTTATATTACTTAATTGATAGGTGGTGTGTAAACTAATTTTGTGCATCATCACCTTCTATCAAGATTAACCGATAAATAAGACAAATTCCGTTAATATTGATTGTTATATGAGATAGATTCTGTTAATTGATCATTTGTCTCATTTAATAGTTAATATTAACAGAATGAGTTGATTAATATTAATTGTATAGTTTGAGAGGTAAATTGGGACAATTAAAAATTTAGGAGGCAATTTACAACAAAGATCATAGTATAAGAAGCATTTATGAGATTTACTTGTAAGTTATTATTGAATGGTAACAACACGTGACAATAATATGTGGTATCATTATTAGAGTATCTTCAATCCTTACACTTTTTAAATCCAAATTTAAATTCGGATTAAAAAAATCCTAAAATCCAAATTTAACCTCTTTATGCCTTTTTTAAAATTAAATTTGGGTTAGGGTCTGAGTCTCCATTGAGATGATCTTACAATGAATATTTACTCTTGTTGTTGTTGGGAAATTATTTCGAACAGATTGAAAATAGAATAGAATCGGCACATAAGATTGCTTTATTTAAAGTGATATTTTTCCCCACTCTAAGAGTTTGCTAGAGGGTTCTTGGCAAGTCACTTTCAGGATACAATAAAGTCTTTGGGTGAAGAACTGCAATTAATAATATTGAAGAGCTTTTAAAAAAATCACTTTGAACAATTTTTATTCTGTGAGAGAGAGAAGGAAGAGAGATGAGTTATATAAGACTCTAGTATCTTGTAACTTAAGTCTATGTCCATTTATAGACTTCTTGTTGTCTTTTTCCAAAAATCACAATCCTCCAAATAGGTGTCTTTTCCTTAAAAGACATGAGTCTTGTAAAAAGGTGTCTTTTGGTTAATAATCATAACCTTTTAAATAGATGGCTTTTCTCAATTGTCACATCTCTTCAAATAGTGTCTTTTCTAATTGTCACAACTATTCAAATAATAACTTTTTATAATAGTCATAACTATTTAAAATAAATCAATTATTCAATCAAATAATAGAAAATCAAGTCTCAACAACTGTTGGGGTCATCAACTTTGTCGAATTTATCCTCCCTGGTGGGCTATGAAATCCTCTATCTTGTTTATCATCTTTCCCCTCTCCCTCAATCAAAAAGCATTCCTTTTATTCTCCTTGAAAAATTAACAACTTTTAATATGGGCAACACAAACATTTTGAATAGGAAGACAAATATCATATTTACTTAAAAAATTTTTTTTTTGGGTAAAAAATTCTAGAGAATGGATTAAACTTAGAACACATACATCATTCTATTGGGAGGGAAACAAGAAATCTAGAACATCTTACCTCCAAATACAAATATCATTACATTTCATGGCGTTCCTAGCTAAATAATTTGCTACTGAGTTTGCAATTATGCTTACTTGACAAACAAAAAAGTTCACAACATATAAAGCAAACTTGTGAAATTGATCAATCAAGTTTTCTATATATGATAAATCCTCCCGCATCTTCAAAATTGAACATATCACATTTTTTGAATCTACTTCCATCAAAATATTGTCATAGTTTGCCAGAGTGTTGATATATTTAGTTTATTAAAGTTAACTCTTTTACTTAACCTGTAACGCCCCAAAATTCACATTGGACGACATTACAATCTAAAAATCAATTACATCACGAGAGCAACTAATAAGATCCATAAATAAAGTTAATTTCATTCTCATACATAATATCTACAATATCATTCCAAAAGAATATGCCACATCATGGCCATTACATCCAAAAGAATATGTTGAACTATGGCAATTACGTATAACAGAATCAAATTTGAACTTTGTAGCGGAATAACAAAAGGTTTGACTTTACATAGTCTCAAAAGGAATTTTCTAGTCTATTGTGTAGGAGAGTATAGTCCTAAGCATCCACCTCAGAATCCACATGCCCATTTAGTAGAACTTTCCAATGTACCGGCTCATCGACTCTGAGCTCCTCTTCTTGTACAAAATCTGAAAAATATATTGTTTGTAGGGGGTGAGCAATAAGCTCTGTAGCAACATCCTCCCAAACTCGAACAAAGTTTACAAAAAAATATATAAAATAGTTTGATCTCACTTTTCAAAATAACATATATAACTTGAAATAAAACAGTGACAATTTATTTGATCTCAAGTTAACTCAATAGCAATAATTTAAATGAAAGGAATAAGCATATCGGAGTGATAGAAATCAAATAATCATTCAATAATGTCATCACATATTCTCATGTATGTTGGTTGTTCCCCATTAATCTACACCATGATTCTTCCTCGTTCACCCACCATAATCACACAATCCCAAACATTTTTAGGAAGGGCATATACCGTCTCTCATGACATTGACGAATCTTTCCCAAGAAAGGTATATTATCCCTCAGCCTCGAACTTATGTGAACAATAGTGATCGTTCTCACAAACAACAAACCACTATAAGTGTTCGGAAACCATCTCACCCTCACTGGGATAGACTAACCTCTAACACTCTACAGCAATACTCGAATGCAATTCAAGTCCATCACAACAACCATACAAGAGATGCAATAACAAACATTTTCTCAAATCACAAGAAAATTTAAAATCTCCAAATTTCACAATTTGTATTACAAGAGAACAATTTAAGAAAATAAGAAAGAGATCATCAACAATCCATTTTTATTGTTCATTACAAAGCACTAAAGTTTTGAAATCAAGAATAAGGGAAAAATCAAGAGAAGAATCTATTTCTCTTAGAAAATAGGGTTTTATGACAAGAAAAGAGTTTTCATGGTTATCTAACCCTAACTTTGTTTAAGACATGGTAATTTTTATAAAAATAACAAGAAATGATGATTTCATAGCATATACATATAAATAAGGGTGAAAACATACATATACATATAAGCCCTAGCCTCAATGGTCAAGAATGGAAGGAACTCCTGCCTTGAATCAAAGCAGACCGTACCGGTACACTTTAGCTTCTGGTGTTCACAGTACCGGTACTCAGTATCGGTATGCTGCCCAGGACGCCTGATTTTTTATTTCCAATCCATTCCAAATCCTTCCAACACCAACCCAAACTTATACAACATAAACTTATTCATCAAATATAGTTGGTACAAGTTCTATTATAAACGATTTCATATATTTATCTGGGTTTTACAATATTAGCATTTCAAAAAAGAAATAATTACTTGCTATATAAAGATAAGAGTGTTGGGGGGGGGGGGAGTTTAGCCAAAAGTCAATTTGTCCGAAACTCAAACTTCGTGATCAATCTTTCAATAATAATTCAACTTCGTGATCAATCTTTCAATAATAATTCTAAGTTTATACCATCATTTTATTCATCATAGGAGAAATCTTAATATAATAGTATCCTTATTTAATTTTTAATACGGGGTGAGCACTAAGCTTTGTAGCAACATCCTCCCAAACTCTAACAAGGTTTAGAAAAAAAAGTATAAAATAGTTTGGTCTCACTTTTCAAAATAGCATATATAACTTGAAATAAAACAGTGACAATTTATTTGATCTCAAGTTAACTCAATAGCAATAATTTAAATGAAAGGAATAAGCATGTCGGAGTGATAGAAATCACATAATCATTCAATAATTTCATCACATATTCTCATGTATGTTGGTTGCTTTCCATGAATGTACACCAAGATTCTACCTCATTCACCCACCATAATCACACAATCTCAAATATTTTTAGGAAGGGCGTATACCGTCTCTGACAGTATTGACGAATCCTTCCCAAGAAAGGCATACAATCTCTCAGCCTCGAACTTACGTGAACAATAGTGGTTGCTCTCATAAACAACAAACTACTACAAGTGTTAGGAAGCCATCTCACCGCCACTGGGATAGACTAACCTCTAACACTCTACAGTAGTGCTCAAATGCAACTCAAGTCCATCACAATAACCATACAAGTGATGCAATAACAAATATTTTCTCAAATCACAAGGAAATCTAAAATTCTCAAATTTCACAATTTATATTACAAGAGAACAATTTAAGAAAATAAGCAAGAAATCATCAAAAATTCATTTTTATTGTTCATTACAAAGCACTAAAGTTTTCAAATCAAGAACAAGGGAAAAATCAAGAGAAAAATTCATTTCTCTTAGAAACTAGGGTTTCATGACAAGAAAAGAGTTTTCATGGTTATTTAATCCTAGCTTTGTTTAATACATGATAATCTTTGCAAAAATAACAAGAAATGATGATTTTATAGCATATATATATAAATGAGAGTGAGAACATACATATACATATAAGCCCTAGCTTCAATGGTCAAGAATGGAAGGAACCCCTATCTTGAATCAAAGGTTCCAAGTAAAGCCCAAGCTCTAGAGACCTCATTCCTCCCTTTTCTTTCTTCCATAATCTTCCCCTAGGGTTCTAAGAGAGTTGCGGTGAGAGTGGAGTGAAAGAATGGAAGAAAAAGGGAGTAAAGTGGTGCTTTAAAGCCAAGAAATCCCAAATTTTACTGTTCACAGGGCCAAAAATTACATTTTTCTCCAAAATTATGGTTTTGCCATTAAATATCTTCAATTTGATCCCTATGACTACTCTAAGGTTTTTAGATGTTTCAGATTTATTTTTAATATTATTTTAACTTAAAAATATTTAGTTTTATGATTTATCTTTATACTAAAATAATTTATGCCCGAAACATTAAAATTACTATTTTATTCCTCCGAACTGCTCTTAATAAAAGTTTAAATTGATTGACCCATCCGAGGTCCAACATACTATCCTTGCTACTCTATTATTGTCCATTTATAACATTTGAAGGAAAGAATACTTAGTCTCAAAGCTTTGGCAACTTAGGCACTAGTACCCACACCATTTGGTAGAAGTATCTCGGTTTTTCTCCTTTTTGACTATGATCCACTTCGAATATGAAGCATTTCAAAACATGAAAGTTGTAGATCTAGATGTCCTTTGTATTTTGTCAACATTTTGGCTGAATTGGACAGTTGGATCAAAAGGTATGAAAAGTCTACGAAAACTGGTCCAGAGCAGACAATAGCGGTACATTTTAGCTTTTAGTGTTTACAGTACCGGTACGCAGCCCAGAACGCTTGATTTTTCATTTCCAATCCATTCCAAACCCTTCCAACACCAACCCAAACTTATACAACATAAATTTGTTCATCAAATATAGTTGGTACAAGTTCTATTACAAACGATTTCATATATTTATCCGGGTTTTACAATATTAGCATTTCAAAAAAGAAATGATTACTTGCTATATAAAGATAAGAGTGTTGGGGGGGGGAGTTTATCCAAAAGTCAACTTGTTCAAAACTCAAACTTCATGATCAATCTTTCAACAATAATTCTAAGTTTATACCATCATTTTATTCATATTAAGAGAAATCTTAATATAATAGTATTCTTATTTAATTTTTAATACGGGGTCTTACATAGCCCTCCACTTTCCCCCACATACACATGCTTACAAAATATTTTTTTTGCACTAAAAAGTCGCATAACATCCCCACAGAGCGTTTAACCATAACTCCAACCTCTAAATCTTCGAATTAGATGAAAAAGGTACCATGAAAATTACCTCTCAAACCTAGGTGAAGGAAGGGGTGGGGCGAGGAGCCAATTGAACCTATCATTCAAATTGGATGATGGTTGTACCCAATCATTAATGTCTTGGACACTATGTAAACCCCACCCTTTTATCTTTATATATGTATGTGGGTTTATGTAGCAAGTATTATTTCTTTTGGAAATGTTAATATGGAAATTCAAGAAAATAGTAGTTAAAGCTTAGTTTAGCTTGCAAATATATAAAATCGTTGTAATAACACTTGTACCAACTAGGTTTGACGTACAAAAGCATGTTGACTAAGCTTGGGTTGGAATTGGAAAGGTTTGGAATGGATTGGAAATGAAAAAGGTAGGTTTTGTAGAAAAACAGATAAAATCTTCCAGAAGATTAAGGTAAAAGAATTAACCAGTAGGCAAAACCTTCCGGAAGGTCTCTAGAAAAGTTGGCCTAATAGACAAACTTTCTAGAAGGTCAATGAAAATGTTTGTCCAGAAGACAAACCTTCCGGAAGGTTAAGGAAGATGATCATCTAGTAGACAAAACCTTCTGGAAGGTTGATGACAACCTTCCGGAAGGTAATGAAAATGGTTTGTCAAATAGGCAAACCTTTTGGAAGGTCTTCAAAAAATTTGAATTTTTAAGTCGCGAACAGCCGGATTTCCTTTCATTATAAATACTTAAGGACAACCCCTTTAGCCCCATTTCAACACTTCTAATCCTAAAAAACCTTAGAGAGGAAGAAAGAGAAGGAAAAAAAACAGAAGATTAAAGGGGCTTTGCACTTTGGATTGAATCAAAACCCTAGATTTCTTCAAGAACACCAAGGTAGGGGGTTTTCTTCCATTCTTGTCCATTGATGCTAGAAATAA
The DNA here is from genome assembly GCA_963454935.2 of Ilex paraguariensis. Taxonomy (NCBI): domain Eukaryota; kingdom Viridiplantae; phylum Streptophyta; class Magnoliopsida; order Aquifoliales; family Aquifoliaceae; genus Ilex; species Ilex paraguariensis. The sequence goes on from CAUOFW020004724.1 coordinate 1,186,203, forward strand.
TATATATGCATTCTTTGACTCTAAAGCTTATATATTTGCTATGAAATCATTTTTTCTTGGTCTTCTTGCAATTATTATCATGTTTTACACAAGTTAGGGTTGAATACCCATGAAATCTCTTTTCTTGCTCTAAATCCTAGTTTTTGGAGAGTGATGGATTTTTTTCTTAAATTCTTCCTTTAATATTGACTTCGAAATTATAGTGCTTTGTGTTGAGTAATAAAATGATGTTGTGATCTCTTGTATTTTTCTTAATTGGTTTTGGAATTGTCACATGATAATTAGGGATTTTTGAGATATGCTTGTAAATTGAGAAATTGAGTTTGGTCTTGTATCTGTCATGAGTGTGGGAGGATCATGGGTAGCCTTTGATGAGATATCGTAGAGTGGGTAGACGTTATTCATACTCTGTGTGGGTTTAAAATTTTTCTATCACTCGTAGTGGGGTTAGTAATTTGGTAAGACTAAACTGCTATTGCTCATGGTTATCGAGGCAGAGGGTTAGTATACTAATGCTTGGGTTGGATACGTCACTGCCATTGGTATGGTATACGCCCTTCCTAAAGGTTGGATATCTTTGAGAAGATTTGGGTGCGTGTGTGTGGGGGCTAGATGTTGCTCAATGCATTGACTCATGTGGATTCCTTATATCATGGTTGAGATACATGTATATATTGTTGTGAAATATTCAAGTTATGAATTATTGTTTATTCTACCAAAAATGGTTTCTACTAGAATCTTGGGAAGTATGAGATTCCGCAAGAACTTGTAAGAAACGATCTATGGTGAAATAGATTATTAATTGTATATTGAGTTCTTTTATTCATTGAATTATTGTTGTTACTTAAACTTGAGATCTGTTTTAAATGTCACTGTTTTCTTCAAAATTCATATATGCTATTTGTGATAGGTGACCAACCATTTTATATGTTTTTCTAAACCTTATTCGTGTGTGGGAGAAATGTTGCTACAAAGCTTAGTGCTCACCCTCTACAAACTATATTTTTTAGATTATGTACTGGAGGAGGATTTGGAAATTGAGGAACCGACACACTGGGAGATTCTCGTAGACGGGGATGTTGATCCCGAGGTGGACGCTTAGAACAACATTACTTTTATGCTAGACTAGGAAATTTACTTTGGAAATATTATGAAGTCTAGACTCTTTTGGAATTTTGCTGTGAGTTTATGTTTAATTCTTTTGGGATATAATTATCTTACTTTTGGGATCATATTTTTTTTGGCATATATTTGTCATGTTTTGGCGTATTCTGTTGGAAACGAGATTGTAAAGATTACCTTTGATGTATGAAGTTTCTTTATGGATGAATTATTTAGTTGCTCTCATGATGTGAATGGTTTATAGATTGTAATGCCATCCAAGGTGGGTTTTGGGGCGTTACACACTTTTATATTGATTAAAATATGGTGTTTAGGACTCAATAATCTGGAAGGGTAGTGGTATCTTATCATATTCTATCTTTGTTTCTGTTACTCCATGGTTTTCATGTCAGTACCATAATCAAGCCTATCAGATAAGCAAACCATGTTTTTCAGCAAGACAAGTAGTCAATCTTGAAAATTGGTGATAGATTTCCCCAAATAGGTGCAATTTGGAAGCTTTAAAACCTACAGAGAAAGTGTGCAATTCAAATAAAATGTGATTTGTGGTTTCCTATGCTATATAGTTAATAGAAGTTCTCCTCAAGAATATGTTTCTTAAGCAAATTTAGTTGAGTTGGCAGAATATCTTAATATGTTCTCCATATGAAATGCTTGACCTTTTTTAGCATTCGTTGAACCCAAATAACAATCCTAGGATAGTTATGATAATACTTTGTGCACAAAATATAACTTGTATTTTATGAAGACTCTAATTAAAAATGAAGGATAAACATTCTTTACAATGAATCACCTTTGTTTTATGTAACAGCACATGGGCCTATCAACATAGAAATGACCAATGATAAGAATGAAATTGATTAAATCAACTAAAAAATTCCTCCCCTCCCCCCACCCAACAACCCACCCAAAAAAAAAAAAAAATACTTAATGAATTCATGCTTGGAGCACTTTCTATCCCTATCTAGCACTCACTAATATTTCATCCTTCAACCTAATCGCATGGATGATAGTTGTAAAGGTGGCAGGTCTGGGAATTCCTTTGATGCAAGATTTGCTACCAAATGATGTTGATCAAAAACAATTGTGATATCTTTTGACGTAGATCGAAGCTCTAATATGAATTAATGTTGGCTCTGATACCAATTGATGTACATAGAAGATAGTTTTTATACCAATTAATGTAGGTAGAAGGTAGCTCTGGTACAATTCAATGTAGATCAGAAAGAACAATTTGGAAAATCGAAGATAAATTACAAGAAGAAGAAATGAGGAAGAATTTAAGCAATGGATTTGATAGTTATACTTTGTTTTAAGCTTGAGGGTATTCTTGTGCTTGGTGCTTATATATATATATATATATATATATATATAT
>CAUOFW020004724.1:1188872-1248793 GCA_963454935.2 Ilex paraguariensis
TATATATATATATATATATATATATATATATATATATATATATATATATATACTATTCTCCTTTTCTATTCCTTCTCCAAACCCTAAAATTTCATAATCTAACTTAGTATCAGAGTATTAATCATAATCTAAAGCCTAAACATCTTTGAAATCCCTTGGAAATTGTCTGACAAGTCAACAATGGACTTCGTCCAAAATTTGTCAGGTTGACTTCAAAATTTGATAGGTTGGCATTAGAATCAAAACATGTTAGAATTTTTCAAAAATCACATTATCAAATTCATTCCAATTTCCTAATATTTATGATTATTTTCTAATATTTTTTGAAGTCATTTGATTGGATTTTTGATTTTTGAATGATTTTTTATTTTTTACTATTGCGAATTATGATCTAGTTTTTTTGAGGAATTCTTCAACTATTTTTGCTTTCGAATCAACAAGGAAAGGTCTGAGTAGGGTTGATTTCAAACACCCTTGTATATTGTCGCATTTTAATGGATTTTTGGTGTTTCTTTGGCCAAATTTAACAATCAACAATGCTGTGTCAGGCTTGTAGGATTCCTATTTTTGCCTTTGGTTCCTCTTTGACTTCTATTTAGGTACTATTTGGGCATTGTTATGTACTCGAACGTTGTTTAGCTATTGTTGGAGGTATTTCTTAGTTTTACTTTAATTCTTTAGCAATGATTTCTTATTGGTACTCGTGTTTTACATCAATCTTATTCTTTGAACATGTTGGACAAAAATGACACTTCTACTGTTACCAGAGGGAGTGGTTTGAGCAGTTTAGGTGACCTAGCAAACAACCATTCTCTCCAATTTAATCTTGAGAATTTGGATAGAAGTAATTATTTGGCATGGTCATGCGCTTGTTTATTCTAGGTATGAACCATTTCTTTGGATGAATATTTGATTGAAGAGACTAAGGAGTCTAGTAAGTCTAGTGATTCCATGAAATAGTGGACATTTGAAAATGCCCTAGTCATGATTTGGATGCTTAACTCAATGCAACCCTCTCTCAGTCGTGGTTTTCTATTTCTTGATACAACCTATTAAACTTGGATTGCTATGGCTCACACATACTTTTAAAGGGACAATGATGCCAAATCATATGATCTTCAAAAGCAAGCTTGGGAGACTAATCAAAAGGGTAAGTTTGTGATTGTACTATTCAAAGTTGAGTATTTTGTGGTAGTAGTTTGATTATTATCAAAGTTTTCAAGTAGACTATGCTAATGATGCAGCAAAATTTTAATAAATGGTAGAGAAGAAACGTGTATATGAAATTCTTGCATTTAGAATGATCAGATTTAGGTTCAAATTCTTGGTCGTAGTTTGTTCCCAACTCTATAAGTGAACTATTGCTATACTCAGCAAGAGGAGAGTAACAGGATTGCTATGGTTCATACTCCCACTCAGAAACAGTATACTTCGGCTATTATTCCACAGCGTGAACTCAGATTTTTCACAGTGCAAGCTTACTGATAAGAGTGGCATTGGTGACAATGATATTTTAAAGTATGATTATTGTGGGAAGAATAGGCATGCTAGGGCATTTTGTTGGAAACTGGTTGTACGCCCCACATATGGTAGAGGTAGTGCATAACCTGGTACTGTACGATCCCATGCACACATAACTAACTCTTTAGATGCTCTATCTCTATTGTAGCAATACTTTCACTTCTTTTTCTCATGATAAGATTCAAACTCTTAGGCATCTGACGACTTAGCTTTGATGTCTCCTTTCCTACAGTGTCTAATCATGCTTTTTATTCTTCCAACTTTGCTCAAACATTTATATCTGCTAGTGTGTTTAGTGTTTCTCCCTCATATATGCATTGGATAATCAATTCTAGAGCCACAGACTAGATGACATGTTACCCTAGTATTTTTCTTTTTATATTTTACTTGTTTTGGTAGAGATAAGAAAAATGTGCATTATAAGAAAATTAGTTTTTACCTACAAATTTTTTACCAACAAACAAGTAGAATATGTAACTAACATAATAAGCAAATAAGTTTTCCCTAGAAAAGTTATTTTCACGGGCAAAAAATAGTAAGAAAAACTTCCTTTGAAAGATTGTCACCAAGATCTAATTCTCTCAAAAAAAAAATTTCTAGACAAAATTATTTTTACCTAAGGATTTTTTTGTAGTTAATTAAATATTTTGGTTTTGAATATTTTTTTAAATATGATTTTAGTTTTAACAATGAATTAGTTTCCATGGGTGCAATTAATAAAAATTGTCAAACAAGGTTTACTAAGGAAAACAGTTCTCAGGGAAAAAGAATAAGCTAGATTGACGTCGTTTTAGCTCAAAAACAACCCATCACTTTCAATCTCTGCAGCAATTCTCCACACACCCCATCGCAATACACTCATTCCATCTTGCAAGCATGCACTCCCTTAATCTTTCTTTATCTCTCTTGCTTGCACGCACACGGACACACATCTACATAATCTCAATTGCACTCATACACACACACATAATAAAGTTTGACTTGGTTCCTTTGAATTTTTGGAATATTGTGTTTGAAGACTTTTGAGGCAAAGAGATTTGACAAGGTTAGAGTTAATTCAATTGAATTGGATTGACTTCTCAATTTGTGCGTTGGTTATGTGATTGTTCTTGACTGTTACGATTATTATTAGGGGGATGATGAATCAAATGGTGAAGGCCTGGAAGGAGATTTTGATTTATCTGATGAGATCCCACTACCTCTTGAATCACAATCTTGTTCTAAGGGTATGAAATTTGGTTGCCCGTCCTCTTGCTAATCTAGTTGCTAAGTAATGAATTTTTCAGGCTTTGATGGTTTGATTGAAATGAAGCTCAAATCATATGTTTATGAAACAAATTATCAGTTTTTGAGCTATGGAAAGTCAGATGAAGTGTACATCATCAATAGACATTATTTTTTTTTATTTTTATTTCAACCTGAAATATGTAGATGTAGATCTATTTTGGTCAGGTAATCTGCACATAATTACCAATTAGGCTTTCTCATTGAACAAGCTTGTGATCTCAGCCATTGAAAGTGTAATAAATCCTTAAAATAGTGCGGTAAACATAGATGTGATAGTTGATATCCATGCCTTTTGTATCGTAGCAGATAGTTTTATCTAGTATGCAAATGCTCATAATTGTTTTTGGTACAACTCTAGTAGCTTTAATAGTTCAACATATGAAGAACCAAGGAAAGAGAAATTTAGAATATGGTCCTCTCTTCATGTCAAAACTTTGAAAATGAGCTCTAGTAGAAAGACACAATAAAATGAGAAAAGAGAAATGGAAGCAATCATAAACCCAATTTTATTTCTCCATGCTCAAATAAACAACCTATGAAAAAAATAAAAATAAAGCATGCATATCTCATGGCCTTAAATTGTCAAACAAGTTATAATTTGGAATGCTTGGATTCTAATTATGTAATACACTGCCACGAAATGCAACATATTTTGTCTTGGAGTCCTATTTCTTCCTTTTACAACAACTTTTTGTGATGAGAACGAAGAGTATGTCATTTAATAACCATCATCCTACCGATAGGAATTTGAAACCAACACCTAATGTAATTGATGCTCATCAAATCTATATTGGCTTTGGTTTCTCACTGGTTGTTAGTAATTATGATCATAATGCTCTGTCAAGCTTTATTATTTAACTGTGAAGTCTGATGCTACATCATCTACTAGCAATGGGGTGCAGTTTGACAAACTTTTGTAATTATTTTTAACACTTTGTTTTCTTAATTTCAATGGATTCTATCTAGATTGTAGACATGAGTTGGTTGGTAAGGGATAATGAGAGGTTTTGGTGTAGGCAGGGGGGGATTGATTTTTCTTTTGAATACAAACTATATTTTGGGGTCACAAGAGTCAGCCTTGACTTTGACTAAATTATTACTTGCCTCCTTAATACATGTAGCTCTATAGGTATGCATAATTGATAACACATATGATAATACTATGTGTGAGAGTGAATGTAGGAGAGTCCCTAATAACCACCGTCATATGGAGCCTTGTTGTATTCGTACATGGAATGTAACATTTTTTGTAAAATTCGGATAAATTTAAATTTTTTTGAAAAATGGCAAATTCATAATTAGTCACTACGGTATGGGTTAAAAACCTAAATTTTTCTAGAACTCGGATGATGAAACGGACCTCACTGTTGGATTCGTTTCACAAAATCTAGTTACCCAATCAATTTTCATTGAATTCCGAGACAGTCAAATTTGTCATGTGTTGTGAGGCAATCAGGTGCCGTGTGACCCAATAAATGAGACCCAATCCACTATTCTCTAAGTGAACATACAATTATTCAAGTCTTATATCTCAACCAATACCATGGTTAGACGCTCATTACTTTATTGTCTCTCCACCAAAAGCCCTCATTCGATGTCTAGTGTAGGTAAAGGCTCCCCCTATTTATGTCCGAAATAAGGGTAGTCTTAGTAAATAATAAAACTCAAATTCGCGAACAATCGCTTGACCGATGGAAGTGCAGTCTTAGGATGATTTTTTCTAAAATGAAAAACACATTTCAAACTCGATTATGTCAAGCACCATTTGAGCGACTATGAGGACTGCTCGAGTGACCATGTAGGACTGCTTGAGCGACCATGTAGGACCACTTGAGTGACCATGAAGGACTGCTCGAGCGAGCTTATATAGTGAGCCATGTATTACCTTCCATGACCTTTTCTCATTTCATTCCTTAAGTCATGAAGAGACTGCTCTAGTGAAAGCAAGCAAGCATAGATCGGTACCTATAGGTTTTTAAGCTTAAAAGCATGAAAAAAATTGTCCTCTTGAGCACTAAAGGGTGTTGCTCAAAGAGTGATCCGATTATGACTCAAAATATGTTTTGAAAACTCATAAATAGTTTAGAAAATCTTTTCTTTTAAAACTACCTAAGGGTTAAAGTTGGATTGCTTTCAGTTCTATTTTTATCCCAATTAAGGGTTCATCTTAGGTGTCTAGGTCAGCACTTTGTTCTAAGCCTAAAGGTGCATACAGAGGTTGAATGATGTTGCTTTGATGCTTGATTTTCTCCCTTCAATGACACTTTCGGATCTTGAACTTGATAGCATTATGAACATGAAAAATATTGAGATTTACAATGGACTCCACAAAATTAGCCAATTAATTACAAATACAATCTAACAAGACAAATGGTGTTTTGGTTCTTAGCTCTTACATCAGTGTTGTAGACATTTGGGACATCCTTCGTTTGGTGTCTTAGAGAAACTTTTTCCTAGTATAGTGAAGTAATGTAGTAGGCATACTTTTGTTTGTGATGCTTTCGAATTTGCAAAGCATAAAGGTTTATCTTATCCAAGCACTAATAATAAAATCTCTACTCCCTTTATTATTATTCATCATGATATTTGGGGACCTTTCCATTTGTGTCTATTTTTGGTTATCGTTAATTTGTCATTTTTATTGATTGTTATTCTTGTCTTACTTGAGTTTACTCACTATAAACTAAAAATGAATTTTTCTCTTGCTTTAGATCTTTTCACGAAATTGTGAATTCATTTTGATGCTAAAATCAATTTTTTTTTGAAATAATAATGGGATTGAGTATAGATGGAGAATTTAGTCCCAATCTTACTGAGAATGATAGTCTTTATCAAAACACTTGTGTGAATATCCCTAAATAAAATGGGTTTGTTGACAAAAAAATTGTCATCTTCTTGTGGTTGCTCATTCATTGAGGTTCACTATAAATGTTTCTAAATCTTTTTGGGGAGAAGTTGTTCTTACTGCTGCATATCTTTTTAATCATTTCCCTTCGTTAGTCCTTCACTTCTGGTCATCTATTGAGTGCCTTTCTAGGATTTATTCTATTTTTTCCCTTCCTTCTAAGGTCTTTGAGTGTGTTTGTTTCATACAAGATTATAGATCATCCATGGAGAAACTTGACCCTAAGGTCTTGCAACGTGTTTTTATTGGTTACTATTGTACCCAAAAGGATATAAATGCTATCATCCCCAAACCCAAAAAAGGAAGCAAAAACTTATTGAGGAAAAAAAAGTGATACTAGTAGTCCATCTGGCAATTGCTTTCCCTCGACGGATCCTCCTCGATGTACTCCTTGAGATATCGCTCTTGCACCAACTTCTCTAGGAAGGATTTGTACACTTAGCAATCCTCGGTAAGGTGCCCCCACATCTTTGTGGTATGAACACCTTGCATTTTGGTTCTTGGTGGACGGATTGCCCTACATCTTGGGTGGCCACGTAAAGAAGGTCTCCTTCTTGATCTTGTGCAACAACTTGAAAATGGGCTCTTTTAATATGGTGTGGGTCCCTCTGAAGGAGTTCCCTGATGCTTGGATCAAACCTTTCCTAGAAGGGTCTCCCTCCTTCTCCTTCCCTTTTTTCTTCGGGGCCAAGTTTTTACCTTTACTCCCTACCAACTCTTCTTCTATCCAGGAGTACTTGTTGATCCAAGCCATCAACTCGCCCATGTCCAATGGGGTCCATTTCGTTAATGACATGTAAAGATCTGTGTCTCGAGAGAGCCCAAGTCTAAAAGAGACCGCTGCCATGACCTTGGAGCATCCCTCCATCTCGTTCACCTCTTCCCAATGGTGAGTGACATACTGGCAAAGTGTTTCACCTTCCCTCCACTGGAGGGTCAATAATGATCTGACATCCTTGGGGTGCTTGCTCCCTACGATGAATCGTGCGGATAATTTCATGGTCTGCTCCCTCTAGGACCCTATGCTATTTGGCAGAAGGGTCTTGAACCATTTCATGGCCGTAGTGCCTAAGATCATTGGGAACACCAGGCACAACATCCTATGATCTGAGTGATATAGGGACATCATATGCTTGTATTGTCAGAAGTGAGCCTCCAGATCGCGTAAACTTTGAAGTGTGGCACCACAAACTTCTTCGGTACCTCCATTTCCATGATGTTTTTGGTAAAAGATGATAAAATGGCTTCATCATCCATGTCATCATCAGGGGTGGACTTGTCCATCCTGATAGAAATCAACTTAGACCTCCTGATGTCTCCCCCATCCTTATGATGTCTCCTCTCTCCATCTCCGTGTCGGGCAGCATGTCCTAGGCTCCTTCGTTCTTCAGAGAGGGGGTTGACCTCTCCTCAGACTCCACCATGCCCCCTCATTTTGATAGTCTCCAACGAAGGTTGTTTCAAGCCAAAGGTTTGTCCTCTTAGCTAGGACCTCCGAGTCCTGTTCATTGGCCCTCGGGCATTTCAGAGCCTTGGAGCCTCCTGCTCCTTCACTCAGGCGATTTCTTAAATCACCAGCTCCCACCTCCTTAACAGAGGGCTCCTTAGACGGTCATAAGCTTTGAGATCCCCCAATGGAAAATGCAAGCTCGTTGAGTTTGTTAAGAATGTTCACGTTATTTTCCTCTATCTGTCGTAATCGGTCCCCCAACTGCTCTTCGATAAGATTGACGATTTGATGGGCCAAGGGACTGTCTTTTTTGCCCCCAAGACTCAGTTTAGTTTTTTGGTTTCTTTTCCTTGAACGAATCAAAGCTTTTTGTTGACACTTTCAACGTGATCCTCCGTTCTTGATATAGAAGGAGTCGGTACATCGACGTTCCTTTATTGAGGACATTTCCCTTTCTGATGAGTATTCACCATGGTCACTGCCTCAAGAAAACTTGGTCATTTTCCTATAGATGGTGCCAAATTATACATGATGATTTTCACACAATAGATGAATAGACAGATCTCTCTCTTGGTAAACTTGAGATTTACCTAGAAAGTCGATGATCTCATGGCAAACGGAAGTGAGAAACAGTATAAGAAGTGGTGATAAATTACTTTTTCAGAAGTTCGAATGACCCCGGTGTATCGAGATGAACTTTGCCACTTTAAAAAGAAGGTTATTAGGGCGTCGAAGTGTTTCTATGCTAGACCCCTCCGGCGATCAAGTCAGTACATGAGAGAGGGGTGGGAATTCACTGTTCTATTGCTTGGGTGAGATTTGCGTACCTTTTGCTTTGCATATGTGAGAGCTATTTATACCTCTATGAAGGTAATCATTGCGGACAAGTGGGTCCCTTAGGAGAAGAAGCCCCTCACTGGTCCCTTTGGAAGGTAGCTTGTGGAGCACAGTTCTAGGGCAGAGTGCCTTGTCACACGAAAAAAAGTCTATGCATTTAATGCTCGGATCCCTGAGCATTTAGTGGACTCCTCCCAGAGTCTGCTGAGCTATAAATGTGTCCCATCCTTCTGAATGGTCATTTAATGCCTCTTTGTGATGGCTGCATACGAGTAGGGGCATCTTTGTCCATTGGCCCTCAATTATATGCTTTGTACGTCGTGTATCATTATCATTGGTTATTGACCTGCTCTTTCTGCTATTCTGACTACTTTGGAAAGGCAAGTCAATTATTGTTGACCAATTTTGAATCCAAGTGACGATAACCATTAATCCACCATTCATATTTCTGGGTTCTAGAGCCGAGGTGATGTGTTTAGAAATGGACATCGAGGAGTTAGGAATGCCGAGGACACGTGTCAATTGGAGATCTCCTCAGGAAAATTTTGGGAGCCAAGGATAGGTGTCATGTGATGAAGACTTCTAGGTGCCTTTAATGCCGAGGACAAAGGTCACTCGCAGACAAAGCCAAGGATTGCGCATGCTGAAGACACATGTCACTAGAGGGAGCACCCATGTTTCTCATGCCAAGGACATGTGTCGACTCCTTATAGATTCTAAAAAATTTCTCATCATAACCTATCCTATTTATCCCTCTCAAGAAGATTTTGCACTTACATGCATAAACAAGGCATTGCTAAATTCTCATGTTTTATTTTCCCTTGCCCACACCTAGCAATTTTCAAGAAACTAATCCACAGCATGCCTAGGACAAGGGATTGGTCTTAAAATTGTGCATTAACATCTTGCTTACTTATGTATTTGTATGGTGCTAGAGCCACTGAATTATGTGGGCAATCCAATCAGAGCTAAAGAACCAAGAAAAGAGAAAAGCTATACTAATATGTAGACATGCAAACTCATCAGCGAGCCGAACATAATTACGTGATGCCTCAGGGATTGGTGCGATGGAAAGCAACACCTACACACTTCGGTTACTTTGTGATTTCCACTCTATCGTAACCATGGAAGGTTATTGCCCTTTGAGTATTTAAATGGCATGTGGCAAAAGAAACACCTATAAAGCTACAATGGCAAAGTTGGTAATCTTCTCTTCTTGATCCGATTTTCATCTTATATATGTTTATCGTTTAATAAGCTTATACTCATATGATAACTAACTAGTATCAAAAGTAGCCCAAGCATTTTAAAAAGCTCTTGTAGTTAAAGCTCTCAATTGGGTAGGCTACCAGTGAAGCAAAATCTAGTATCTCGCAACTCATATAGCATACGAAACTTAGCACTATTCATCGAGCTAGGCTAGAAGCTATGCGAGCTGACCTAAAAGCTCCACTTGTCATTGTCCTTTGTTCTTTATCTCTAATAAGGCATTTTTATTAGCCCAATTGACAATTTGAATAAAAGCTCTGTGTTACAGCTAGTTAGCTTAATTTGACTAAGGCTTTAGATCAACCTACTCAATTAAAAGTGTGCTTGACCTCTTGTGCAACCTGGGAGGTCTAAAAAGTAATGGGGGGAATTCAGCTCAACTAACTTAAAGACAAACCCATGCACTATTGCCTACCAAGCCTAGCTTAGGTTGAGCCAGAAAGGCTCATTAGAAGCTCAAGGCCCCTGTCCTAGCTCAGATTGAGCTAGAAAGACTCATTTTCTGGCTTGGATTGAGCCAAAAAAAGGCTCATTAGAAGCTCAAGGCACCAAGCCTACCTTAGATTGAGCCAAAAAGGCTCATTAGAAGCTCAAGGCCCCTAACTTAGCATAGATTGATCCAAAAAGACTCCTTATAAGCTCAAGGCACTATGCCTAGCTCAGATTAAGCAAGAAAGGTTCATTAGAAGCTTAAGACCCCTAGCCTAACTCAGATTGAGCCAAAAAGGCTCATTAAAAGCCCAAGGCCCCAAGCCTAGCTCGGATTGATCCAAAAAAGCTCATTAGAATATCAAGGCTCTGTGAGCTCGCCCAAAAGCTCCACAAGCTAGACCAAAAGATCTACTAGCTCGGCCATAAGCTCCTCTAGCTCGACCATAAGCTCCTCTAGCTCAGCCATAAGCTTAGAGAGCTCAGCCATAAGCTCCTCCAGCTCCGCCAAAAAACTCATATCTTTTACAACTTAGCCTTGTTCCTGAAGCTTAAATTAGCTCGAGATGACTAGGCCACCAAATATGGCACCTCCATGATAGGGTTGAGAATTGAAGGGTATCCCAAAATCATGGCACCTAGCTTTGAAATGAGGAGGATAGAATTGGGACCTCTAATTTGTAGGCATAAGACCTAGTATCGCTTAGACTCATTGGGGATCAACTTGGTTGCACCATCGAAACATAGTTGACCAGATTAAAACTCACGAAATACTCTTTAAATGAAATAGAAGTAGAGGGGAACACAAGATTTGTGACCTCACTAGTTGAATCCTTGAACCAAGGCTAAACCCTTTTGCAAAAGCAGAGCTAAACAGACTAAATGCCTAATATTCCAAGGACAAGCTCTATAGGCACAAAAAGATGTCTAACAGCTTGCCAATAAGTAGCTCAATTCGAGACCAAGCTCTGTAGGTAAAAAATAAATGCTTAATAACTTGGTAATAAAATAGACTTAATAGGTAAAGATGTATGCCAACTGCTTGACAATGGAGATAAGCTCTACAAGCATAGTTAAGTGCCTATTAGTTCTATCCCAAACTAAGATTTAAAGACAAAGACATATGCTTACTAGCTCACTATCAAAGTAGAGCTCCCGACATATGAGCAAACCTCAATATACGAGGTAAAGAAATCATAGGCGAAAGTTATGAAGCACAAGCCACACAAGCTGGGCTGGATTGAGAGGCTACTGAGGGACAAAACATTGAGCTATCGTAAATTCCAGCTCTATTGAATTATCAATGCAACCCATCTTGTAAGAGTCCTTATTTGAATAGAATTCGAGAATTTAAATACCCTATATGGGATAAGTTTGATCCAAGAGATAATGATAAATCCTAACAAATGCGATAAATCCTATTCCTAATATGGTTAGGATAAGTAAGCTTAATTGTCAGTTCTAATGCAAGTCAAACACTGAAATGCCTATAAATAGAGCTCCACCTTATGCCCTAGGTATGCCACTCTCAACTTTCTAAAGCGTTGAATACCTTTGACCTTTCAGTCTTTTACTGACTTAGGCATCGCATGGTCGACCGACCAAGCTCCTTCTCCGGTCTCCGACTTCTTTCAGGTGATTGAGATCCGACGAGCTGATGTGGATATCACCTCATTTTTTTGCATCAACACCAGGTATGCCCTTTTTTCGCTGATCTTGATCTTATTCTTCTTCTTGTTCTTTCTTTTTCTCTTCATTTATTTTTCAAACTGGAGCATGTAGGGTGGAGTCAAATATTCTAATTTCACTTCTACTATTTCTAGTTTCCTTATTGGAGAGGTCATTCTCTTGAATCCTTAGGGCCCTTTGTAGATCAATCCAGTAGAGCACCACTCAAATTAGTCCTTGAATCATGCCTTTCTTTGCTTAATCAAAGCTCTAGTCGTCTTTCCCCACCTAATCTTTATGTTAATCATCATAGCTTCAATCCCATGGCTAGAGACTATAATTGGATTATTTTTGAAACCACCCCTAAAGTCAACAAAGCTAATGAGGACTCTGATTCAATTCTTGAAATCCCTTCTTCTTCAATCAAGGTTATAGAAGTTAGACATTTTTGTAGCTTCCTTGATGAGAGCATTCTGACCAAAATTAGGGTCATATATCAAATTCTAAAGTCCATTCATTCAGGGTTCCATCCTCGGACGAGACTGCAAACTCTTATGGTCCTAAGGAAGTGTGTCTTCACAAATCCATTCTTGAGGCTAGACTTCATTTCCCCATGTCCAAGTACATTAGGGATGCTCTTCAATATTTGATCTAGGCCCAACTCAATTGACCCCAAATAGTTGGGGCTTCTTGATCGGTATAGTAGTCCTCTTGGCTAAGGCTAACGGTGTTGGTGTCCAACCCATCGTTGTCGAGCTCCTTCACTGCTACAAGCTCATCCCTTGTAAGGGGAAAGACTTAGGGTGGTTTTATCTATCCAAATGAAAAGGGGCAACATTCTTACTAGGTATTATTCCAATTGGAAAAAATGGAAGAATAAATTCTTTTTGTGTTTGGACCTGGTTTGGAAATAGATCCTTTAGGGCCTTTTACCAGCAAGCCTTTCCTATTCACTTGCTTTTGGGGATCTCCCCCTCGTTTTCTTCGTAAGTGTTGTACTTTTGGCTCTCTTTGGTTATCCTAATTAGGCTTTTATGAGTTCTTACTTCTTGATGCAGGTAAAGTTGGTGCACTACCCCCTAAGCTGAAGAAGCGATTTGACGCTTCCATTACTCTCGAGACTCAAGATCTCAAAATACTTGTGACAAGCCAAACTTTGTTTAAATGTGAGCTAGGCCCTACTCTAATAGACTCCAATAACCTCATTTCCTCAGGTAGTAAGTCTTCTTATTGAATTCTTCAAATTGTTTTTCCACCTTTTTACCCTCCTCTTTTTGTTTTGTAATCGTTATGGCTCCCAAGCCTGTGGAAAAGAAGATTCTAGCTGATCTTCAAGCCTAGAGATCTTCATAGGGCTCTTTAGCCTGTAAGAGGCCAAAATATATCTATGGCCAAACTAGGAGTAAGTCTTCCTAATCTCCATTACTCCCTTCCATTCCTTCGACTACCAAGGGTGCTGAGGAGAAACATGTTAACTTGATAGCTGTGTACAATAAGGAGATTATCCTCTAGAATGCCTCCTTAGTTTATCTTGACACTCCATTTTCTCGTTCCAAGAGCAAGGGCAACGATCAAGCTACTGAGACCACTAAAGAGCCGAGGAAAGTGCTTCTGACACCTACTAGAGGCTCTAGCACCTCTCCTCTATCATGTGGAACAGTGTGGAGGAGGCCATGGCATAACGTTATGATTTCGTGCATGAAAAAGAGTTGAAAGCCACCTTCGACTTGGGACTTGAATAGGTGACCAAAAACCTAGCCTTACCATTGGAAAGGCAAGCTCTAAATCCCACTTCCTTGTTTTCCTTCAAATGTTTTGCCTCTATTGACTCCACTCTCAGTTTGGCCATTTTGACCAGCATTCTTTCTTACTCATGCCTTAGTGAAAGGAAGGGCTTTGAAGAAAATATCGTCACTTTGGGTGCCAAACTTGATGAGAGATCTAACAAGTTGTTGTCTGAGCAAGAGAAACTTCTAGAAGAGATGAAAAGGCACGAGAAGACAACAACTACCTTTCTTGAAGCTGAGTGAAGGATTGAGGAACTGAAGAAGAACAACAACGAGCTTAGTAATAGGCTATTTATTTCTGATGAAGAGGTTGCCATACTCTCTAAGATGGTCATAAATCTCGAGGGCGAGGTGACCAATTTTTGGAAAAATTACCCAGCTCACTACTTCCTTAAAGTTTGCTAGTGATGCTACTATAAAGAAGTTCCAAGGCTCCAAGGATTTCAAAAAGGAAGTCCTAGAGTACTGGATTAAGGAGAATAGGATAGAGAAGAAGTGAGTAGTAAGGCTATAGTCTATTTGAAGAGGTTGTTGATTCTAATGCAGAGAAGGCTGAGGATATTAATCCTTTGGCCGCTGAAACTCTCAAAGCCACCACAAAAGTTGTTATCAAGGCCGCTAAGAGGGTATTGGAGCTATGCAGAGTGGTAAGAATGGAGAAAAGAGGACTGAGTGATTTGGGAGTCTTTAATAGGTCATTTTTTGTTTGTTTGTTTGTTTTTTATTAAAAAAAAATCCTTTGTAATGAACTTCCTTGTATTGTAAATAGGCTTCCCCTTGGCAATCTTCTTGTACTTTACATTGTAAGTAGTCTTTTGCTAAGTCTTGAGCTTTCAACAAACCTCTTAGGTTCAATTTGAGCTGGGAGAGGTGCCATAGGCTGCTAATGAATCTATTAGGTTCAATTTGAGCTAAGCAAGGTGCCTTAAGCTGCTAATGGACCTCTTAGGTTCAATTTGAGTTGGGCAAGGTGCCTTAAGCTAGTAATGAACCTACCAGGTTCAATCCGTGTTAGACTTGGTGGTTTTCTAGTCTTTTTGAACCAACCAAACTAGAATGGATGCTCTTTCGATGTGGTAGCAAAATTTGTGCAGTGTGGATCAAGGTTTTAAGACTTGCATCATTTCTAGTTAAAGGACACCATGTTTATTATTGGTAGCTCAGAGGCTAAAGCAAAAACCTTATTACAATCGAAGAAAAAACATAACTACTGGTGGAACTTCTTCAAGTGTTTTGCATTCCAAGGGTGAGCTATCTCGAGTCCTTCTAAGGGCTCCATGTGATAAGTTCTAGACCTCAAGATTTTTGCTACTCAATATGGCCCTCCTCACGTTTTGCCTAATTTCCCTTTTTTGGGATCCTTGGTGGCTGGGATTACCTTCTTCAATATGAGGTCATTTGGAAGGAACTCTCGTGGCTTAACTACAGAGTTATAGTACTTAGCCACCCTATTTTAATAGGCTGCTACCCTTATCTGGGATTCCTCCATATTTTCCTCTAGCTAATCCAAGTTGCGAACCAACTGTTGGCCATTCTGTGTTGGATTAAACTCCCTACTTCGATGATTGGCTAGCCCAATTTCGATTAGGATAATTGTTTTAGTGTCAAACGCCAAGGAGAATAGAGTCTCGCCTGTGGGTGTCCTGACCGTGGTCCTATAAGCCCACCCAGAACTCGTTAGACTATTCTAGCATGGTCTTAACGCTCTTGAGCAGAGTCTGAATGGTTACCTCTGCTTGCCCATTTTCTTGCGGGTGACCTGGAGAGGAATAGTGATTATGGATTCTGAGCTTGGAACAAAATCTTCTGAACTTTTAATTGTCAAATTGCCTGCCATTGTCGCTGATGATGACTGCTACGATGCCAAACCTACAAACAATAGATTTCTATACAAACCCTTGGATTTTATGCTCGATGATCGTTGCTAATGACTCTACCTCTAACCACTTGGTGAAATAATCTATGGTAACAACTACAAATTTGTTTTGCCCCTTTGGCATTGGTAGGGCCCCCTCAATATCAATTCCTCAATGGGTGAACAACCACGAGCTCACTATAGGGGTAGCTTTGGTATTATAGTGAACTTTTGACATTTCTCACACCTTTGTACATAGCTTTGAGCATCCTTTTTCATTGTTGGCTAGACATAGCCATGCTTGAGAATCTTCTACGACAGGGCATGCCTTCTTAGGTGATTTCTACACACTCTTTCATGTACCTCTTCAATTATGTATGTTGCTTGGTTGGGTCTTAAGCATCTTAGGTATGGGAACGAGTACTCTTTTTGTAGAGCACTTGGTTGAGGATTGTGTACTTGGCCACCCTCCTTTGAAGCTTCGTGGCTTCCATAGTTCCTTGTGGAAGAGTTCCATGTTATAGTTATTTAAATATATCATCCATCTGGCTCGCCTCCTAAGCAACTGGTTGGATATCTACATTCTAAGTTCTTGGCTTTGGCAGGAACTCTATGGAAATAGTTCTGACCAGGTAATTAGAAAGAGCTGAAGCTTGGCATGTTAGCTAGTCCGCATGAGAATTCTGTGAACATGGCACCTAGGCGATCTTGAAGTGCTCGAAACCTGACACCATCTTTGTCATAATACTTAAGTATGAGTTCATCCAAGGCTCTATCTTTGTAATCTCCATGCAATTGCTTTACTGCTAGCTGTGAGTCACTATTTATTTTGAGACATTTTATTTTGAGTGACCTAATGTAAAACCTGGGTAAATTTGAAATTTTTCCTAAAAAGGGTAAAATGATAATTTGTCACTATAATGTGGAATTAAAATTCATATTTTTTTAGAGCTTGGATGATGAAATGGATCTCACCGTTGGGTTCATCTCACGAAATCTAGTTACCCTGTCAATTTTCATCGAATACTGAGATAGTCAAATTTTTCATATTTTTCGAGACAACTAAGGGTCGAATGAACTCACAAACGTCCCCAAAAATGAAAATTATAAAATTTTCTTAAAATTTAAGAAAACTTCAAATAAAATTAATTTGAATTTAAACCGAAACAGAATTAAGTCGTTTCGGGACAAAAACGAACCCGAAAGCAGGAAATGTGCGGCGCGACGTGGACCGCACATTTTAAAAGTATAAATAGGGGTGAAATATCTGAAAATCAGATATTTCTCTCCCCTATTCAGCCGGTTCACACATTGGAAGAAAGAAGAAGAAGAAAAACAAAATATTTTCATTTCTCTCGTCGATTCACGGAGTTCCGTCGGTCAGAATTGCTTGGATCAAGATTTAAAGTTGGTCATCGTGATGAGGGATACATCTATGTACCAAGAACGACGAATTTCACTAAAAATTCAAGGAGAGGATTTTGTGAAATCAAAGGTTTTGGGGCTATGGAGGTGTCTTGAAGCTTTCTCCCTTTTGTTTCAAGCTACGAGAGGTAGGTTTCCTCCTACTTTGGCTTATTTCTTACCTATGATGTCCTATGGGATGGGTAGGTTTGTGGAATGACATAGGTTATTTGCCTATTGTTGTCGATGTGTGGAAATGGGTATGAAAAAAATTGATTAGAATAAATTCTAATGTAATTTAGGTAGGTAGGAATTACCTATGATGATACATGATTCATGTAATGAAATGTGGGCATGTAATGTGTTTATTTTATGCCTTGAGAAAGAAGTGTGTTATTGACACATATGATGAAAGAACATGCTTGTGATTTGTGTTGAATTTAAATGTTAATATGTGTTTGTTGATATATTAATATTGTGAAAAAAAAAAGATGGCAATTATATGCACAATATATAACTTGTCATGACATATGTTGAAATATGTGGTTGAATTAACTCATATGACATTCATTGCATCTTGAGTATGAATTGGGGTCGCATTCATGGGCATAAGACATGAGTGTGGGTGCGTGTGTGCATGGTTGATCAAATACCATTCTTGGTGAATGATATGTGGACTTGGGATAATGGGATCGAATATCCCGTGGAGTCGCATGGTTGCACGAAAGGAAAACTTGTGTCAGGTATAGCAAGAAGGGATAGATTCTCCCTCGGGTGAGAGACCCGGCTACTTAGTTTATACACTCTCCTATGGTGAAATTCTAAAAAAGTGTAATGGTGTACGAAGTCAGTTGTGTGATTTCAAAATTCGATACCCAATAAAGACACATGGTTTTCGTTTTATAAAGTACTCATTAAATGAGTAAAAGTCAAAGAAAATGTTTGGCTTTGTCAACATATGTGCATTACATAGTGTTGTGGGAGCTGGAATGGGCTCGGGTTAAAGTGCGTGAGTGAGTTTCATCTTATTGCATGGCATGACATGATGATTTTTCAACATTAAATTACTTGTTATTGTTGGAATGGATTTTGCGTGGTGGATTGTTGCATATACTCATTACACATGCATCTAGGACGGGGAGTAGCCTCAGTAGGGGATACTCTACTGAGCGCTGTTGACCCTATACAGGAACACATTTAAGGTGCGGGATACGCTCCGGTGGATGGCTCTAATTTGGAGTCCCAAAGATGAAGAAAAGCTGAGTTGTGACTTTTGAACCGAGTTTTTGTAAAACTATTGAAAAAAGGTGTCTTTGAACATGTAATGTATGAATGGTTTGTAATAGAACTTGTGTATATCAAGTTTTATATGAGATACATCATTAAACATGTTTTAGATGGTGTTGGAATGGTTTGAATGGATTTGGAAATGAAAAACAGGTGAAAAAGACATTTCTGGGCAAAACCTATCATTAGAACATCAATCTACCAGTATATCTTGTACGGATAGGTGTTGTCACAGACAAAACCTACCTGTAGGTTACCGGTAGAACTTTCCAGTAGGTCAACCCTACCGGTAGGTTACTGGTATAACTTTTCTAGTAAGTAAAACCTACTGGTAGATGGTTAAAACTTATTGGTAGAACTTTTTCAGTGAACAAAACCTACTGGTAGGTCCATAAAAACCTACCTTTAGTTTTTCCAAAAATTTAAAATTTTAAGAATGCTTGGCCATTCTTTTAGGCTATGTGTTCTTTGGTTCCAAGGACATAAATGGACATTAATGGGGTATGAAAAGTGGTGCATTAAGCTACGATTGAATCAAATGATAAAACATACATGAGTATTTTTGCGGGTTGACGGGTGGTCAATGGTTAACAAATGACCCTCGATTTTAGAGGTGTCATACCTAACAAGTTGTAGTCCTGTAATGAGGGCTTTGTATTTTACTTCATTGTTTGAGGCCTTAAATCCGAAGCGGAGAGTGCTAGAGAGGTCTTTTTATGACTTAGAGAATAAAATGGAAAAAGGTTATGGAAGGCAGCACAGAGCTTGCTCGAGCTAACTCATGGTCGCTCAAGCGGTGCCTGCTTTAGTTGTGTTTGAAATGTTGTTTTCATTCTAGCAACCAACCTATGACTGCCCTCCCATTGATTGAGTAGTTGTTCATGAATCTGAATTTTCTTATTTACTAATACTACCCTTATTCTAGAACTATAAATAGGGAGAGTCTTTCCCACATGTAGGTTAAACTTCTTGAGCCTCTAGAGAGATTTCAAAGATGGTTTTTAATGGTTTTCGAAGCCTTGCAACTATGTGTGGATGAGTGGTGAAGAGATGGACATATTAGATGAGGATTTAGAGGCTTCAAAAGTGAAAGAAATCAAAAAAAACATAGTGCTACCGGTACCAAATGTACCCAAGTGGTTTGAAGCTACTGGAATATTGGTACCGATACCCACACCATTTGATACTAATACTTCATTATTTCTCATTTTTGACCATGATCCACTTTGAATTTTAAAAAGTACAAAACATAAAAGTTATAGATCTTGATATGCTCTATCTGGTGTCAAAATTTCACCTCAATTGGATGATGGGATCAAAAATTTATGAGAATTATATGAAAATTAGTGTGAGTTGTCATTAAAAATGCAAAACACTTGGATACTGGTACCCAAGTGTTGGGGTACTGGTACTCCAATTAAAAAAAATCAGAAAAACTAGGTTTAAATTTGGGATTTCACCAAGAATAAGTCACACTTTCCACTAGATCTATATATATCTCTCTTTTAAGAGTTTTGAGGGGGGAATTAAGGTCAGAGATGGAGTCCACCTAAGCTTAGAAGTAATGTAGAGAGAAAAGGCCAAGGTTTTTGGTTTTCCTTCACCATTTTCATTCTTGTAAGCTTCATTCTATATGTAATCTTTCTAATATAGTAATCTCATTTATTTCAAGTTGTATTGAGTTTAGCTAGGGTTTATTAGTTCTATTGCTTGTATTTGAATATTTGTTCTTTAAGCTTTACATTTTGTGAATGAACGCTATTTTTTTTGTTGTTTAAAATTTTTCCTACATTAATACAAGTTCATGTTTGATTTCATTACATGATTTTTTCTTTCATGTTTGTCTTGCTTTTATTATGAGTTGCTAAATTTTTAGTTGACTAATCCAAGTGGGATTTCCTCTTGAGTATGTGAAATCGACTCTCTTTCATTCTTCCTCGTAGTGTAAAGAGTTTGGTTTAACAAAGTTGAGTGTCGATGAATGTGGTTGTAGGCTTGTGATACACCGTAAAGTTGTCAAGGGGTATACTCTTGTCCAAGCAACTACATCTATCTCTCGCTTCCTACGAATCAATCAAACACCTATGCACCATTGGTTGAATGGAATGAATTGATTTGGCATGCCCATTAGAATGAACTTTATGAATTAGCTAACCCTCTTTTTACTTGCATATTTCTCAAAACCCAAATCACCGAATTTCAAATCACAATATTGTCCATTTTTTTGTTTCACAAATCACTTTTGAAAACAATTGACATTTATTTCCCTAAGGAGACGACTTTGGAATACCATTCCAAGTAAAACATGTTACTATAAGTCTCTCTACGCTTGGGGAGCATATTTTCATAATCACACATGTTTTTGTTCATCCACACACAATTTTTCTACATCTTGCACAAGCTTGAGTGAGACTGACACTCACCCTTTATTATAAGCCATGCACATAATCGAGTTCGTGTGGGAAACAAGGGAAACAATCAAGTAGTCAGCAACACAGTGTTAATTCCCTTTGTATGGATGCTATAAAGGAGGGTATGATGGATATATAGAGGGATCGGCAGGAGATTAGGATGGATGTTCGACGTTTCAGGCACATGATGCAAAACTCTGGATTTATCTTTGATGACAAGGCCGAGACACTTAGAGGGGATGGTGAGAATGGTGATGAGACAGCCATTTGAGCTATGACTTTAGAGATTTAGTATTAGTTCATATGTGATCATGAGAGTTTTATTCATTCATGGCCTGTACTAAAGTACTCTGTCTATCTTCATTTGTTGACTTTTAGCTTTTGTTAATTTTTTCTTTGTTTGTTGTGATTAGTCTTAGTCTTAATCTTTCATGCTTAATCATATTTAATTTTGAATTATATGCTTCTTTTGTCCCTTACTTAGTCTATGTGCATGATTTAGCTAGTTGCTTTGCATTCATAATCTTCTCATTATACTATGATTATTATGGGTCTTCATTAAATTGACACCCATGGCAAATAAGATAAGAATGTGTTAGGGGAAGTGGCTTTGGAGGTCTCTGTTGGAACCTAATTTTAGTGGCGTTCTATTATCAAAAGTAAGTATGGAATCCATGCCAATGGATGAGACTCTAATGTGGTGAGTAGGGGCTCCATTCGCATCCTTGGAAATTTATTTTACAAGGTTTGGATGAGTTTATAAAGTGTATCACAATGAGAGTTGGGAAGGTGGGAAGGGGGAAAGAATCTGCTTTTGGGAGGATTCTTGGATTGGTGAGTCATTGCTTGATTTAATGTTTCCTAGACCTTTTATATTATCAAGATTTCATAATTCTCCAGTAGCTTGGGTGTGTAGTTTGTCTTGTTTTGTGTGGGGGAGGGGGTGGTGGAACTTTAATTTCTTTCGTAATCTAAATGATCGGAATATTTCAGTGTTCTTTGCTTTTTTCATTGCTTGATTCAGTCTCTTTGGTTCTATCAGTGTCAATGATAAGCGGTAGTGGTCTCTTGATTCATCCAAAAAATTCTCTTGTAGCTTCTACTTTAAATGTTTGATTGATAACTCCAATGATGCTATTTTTTAACCTCATTTATTGATTTAGAAGGCAAGAGTGCTCGTTAGTATTGTGATCATAACTTTATATTTTGATGTCCAATTGATCTGAAATTTTGACAGGAAATATTAGACATCTAGGGCTACAAAAGTGTATTTCATGAAAAATTTCCAATTCGACATCTAAATGGGTCAAAACTGACCTGGAAGTCACACCAAAAATCTGTGAACAGTACGAAGGAAACCCGATTTTTTTCTAAACATAAAATATCGGTTTTGCTCGATTTTCTTGCCCTATAAAAATCTAATGTCGTCCCTTTAGCATTCATTTCACCCCTCCAAACCCTAGGAACCATTTTAGAGGAAGAGAGGAAGATAGAAATACCAATCAAGAGGGATTTATACCTTGTAGAAATCAAAACTTCAAATTCTTCAAGAATACATTCTCCTCCCATTTTCTTCCATTCTTGCTACCCTCTCACCCAAATCTTTTGAAACCCTAGGAGGAGAAGATTAAGAGGAAAAGAAAGGAGAGCAAGAAGGTCTTGAAGCTTGGGTCTTAGCTTGGAATCTTGATTTAAGGTAGGGGATTTTCTCTCAATCTCTCACATTGAGGCTAGATATATATATATAGATATATATATGTATATAGATATATGTTTCTTCACTCTCCTTCTCATATATATAATATGAAATACATGATTCTTGTTCTATTTGTAATAAATGCCATGTTTTGAACAATATGAAGGGTGGGTAACCACCAAAGCTCTATTTATTTTTTTTTTATCTTCAAAGCCCTAGTTTTCAAGAAAAGGGGATTTTCTCCTAATTTCTTCTTTGTCTTTGATTTTAAAACTTTAGTGTTGAATATTGTATAACAAAATGATATAGATTACGATCTCTTGCATATTTTCTTGGATTATTCGATTATATGACAAATGTGAAAACAAAATTGGGGATTTTACTATATTTGGGAAATTGTTGTGAATTGTGAATATTCTTGATTTCCTCATTGTATGGTTGTTGTGATGGACTTGGATTACCTTCGAGAGATGCCGTAGAGTGTTAGAGGTTAGTCTATCCCAATGGGGGGTGAGATGGTTGCCTAATGCTCGTAGTGGATCGTTGTTGTGCTCGCGATCACTATTGTTCACATATACACCGAGGAAAAGGGTTAGTATACTAGACACCTTGGGAGGATTTCGTCAATGCCATAGGAGACGGTACACGCCCTTCCTAAAGAGATTTGTGATTTTTGGTTGGAATTGGTGGACTAGGTACGACCAGAATACCCTATGCATCAAATTCATGAAGGCTGCTGGTGTATTAATCAATCCGAACGGCATTACCATATATTCGAAATAACCATACCGGGTACGGAAAGTTGTCTTAGGAATATCCTTCTCCCTAATCCGCAATTGATGGTACCCTGTGCGAAGATCAATCTTGGAGTAATACTTAGAACCCCTCATCTGATCAAATAAATCATCAATTCGTGGCAATGGGTATTTATTCTTCATTGTCACCCAATTCAACCTTCGGTATTCCGTGCATAACCGAAGTGTTTTGTCATGTTTCTTCACAAAGAGGACTGGGGCTCTCCAAGGTGAAGTGCTTAAGCGGATAAACCCAATGGTCAAGAGATGGTCCAACTGTTTCCCTAGCTCATTTAACTCCAAAGGTGTCATCCGATAAGGAGCAATGGATATGGGTTCGGTTCCCGGATAGAGATCAATCTTAAACTTAATTTCTCTCTATGGGGGTAACCCGGGTAGTTCATCTAGGAAGACATGTAGAAAATTTGACACTATCAAAACCATGCCAGATGGGGATTTATCCCGATCATCTTCCATTAAGCTAACCAAGAAACTCAAATTTCTTCCCACCTTAGCTTTCAAGAATCTACTACTCGTAGTAGGAAATGGATGGAAAGAATTTCGATCATTCATGAAATTGAAAACTACTCCTCCCGATAAGTGAAATGAAATCCGTTTGCGAAAACAATCAATTGCCGCACAGAAAGTAGACAACAAGTTTATCCCAAATATGGTGTCGTACCCCTTCATGTCTAATGCAACCAAATCTACAATTAACTCTTGCTCCCCAATTCGAAGCACACAACCTCTACACATCATTCTAGTATCCAACCATTCCCCCGTAGGCATGTCAACACTTGGGGCATATTCTAGCTTCTCAAATTTCAATCTCAAATTAAGAGCATATGTTATGCGTATGAATGAATGAGTAGCACCAGGATCAAATAAAATTTGGGCCCAAGAATTATAGAGAAGAACAATACCTTCTACAACGGCATTGAAAACATGTTCCTCAAGTTGAATTAAAGCAAACACTCTCCCTTGATTGGCACCATCAGGTGCTATAGCTCCTAATGGTCTCTGATGTAGGGGTTTTGATAGTGGTGGCTTGTTTGCATTCACTTGTCCAGCTGCTTGATTGGTCTTTGGTGGAAACGATGGGCATTTATTTTAAAGTGCCCAAAACCTCCACATGCGAAGTAGTGACATGGGTCAGTGTCTGCTCTCTCTGGTATGCCTACAGCTCCTCCGGTCTGTAGTCTCTGTCCACCCTCCTGGTTTGGGCGATGGTTGGGTGCCGCTCTCTGCCCTCCACTACTACTAGTACCGGTCCTGATCAGACCTCGCCTCATGAATTTTTGTCGCCTCTGGTTGTCTTTGGTGTCTCTCTCCACCAGTGCAGCTCTATCAACAAGATCCCCGTAGTCCTAGATCTTGAGAGCCACGAGCTTCTCCCTAATGGCAAGCCTCAAGCCTTGCTCAAAGCGTTTGGCCCTCCTGGCCTCGGTAGATATGAACTCTATGGCATAGTGAGATAGCTCAGCAAACTTTCTCTCGTACTCGGCTACCGTCATGCTACCCTATCATAGAGTGGGGAAATCGGCACTCATCTTGTCCCTGACTGATTCAAGAAAATATTTGTCTTAGAAGATCTGATCAAACTCCTCTCAAGTAAGAGCATCTGTGTTCCTTCTTTTCTTCACCAAGTCCCACCAATGATCTGCCTCCCCTTCTAGTAGATATGTAGCTAGGCCAACCCACAAATCCTCAGCTATTCCTATGCCATCACACATTTTCTTCACCCGACGAATCCATTTATCTGTATCCAAGGGGTTAGAGCTTCCCTAGAAAGTAAATGGGTGTTGCCGTAAGAATTCTCGAAGCACTACCATCCTTCGATTTTCCTCCCCGTTGCCCAGTACATGAGCTAGTGGATGAACCCCACCGTTGTGGTTGTTGTTTCCATTCTAGTGTTGTACCAGAGTGGTTAGCTCCCGTAGGCATTGGTATATGTCGTTCATGGCATTTGGAGGTGGTGGGTTTGCTTGACCTCCACAACCACGTCCATGTCCACCATCCATCCTACACATCAATTCACAATTTAGTTTCCTTGATGTACAAGATATCCTAACTATCACTTTAATCCAAAGCATAAGACTTGTTTGAAATTTAAATCAAGAATTTCATTCAATCTAGTCCTATTTCTCTAGTGACAATTCATAACCCTACAGCTCCCATGTAAGACCTAATTTCTAGACTCTGATACCAAAATTTGTAATGCCCCAAAACCCACCTTAGACGGCATTACAATCTAAAAACTATTCACAATACCAGAGCAACTAATAATATCTATAATTAAGATAATTTCATTCATCATTCAAAATATCTACAATGTTATCCAAAAGAATATGCCGAACTATGGTATCTACATCCCAAAATAATATATATCAAACTATGAAAATTACATCTCAAAAGAATTAAGCTTAATCTTGCAGCAAAATAAAAAAAAAAACATCTATTAGTGTACCAAAATATATCCCCTAATCTAAAACATGGAGAGATCAACTCTAGACATCCCCCTCGGGATCCATGCTTTCCTCCAATTATGCTTCCCAAGTCACCTACTCATCAACTCCGAGCTCTTCATCTAAACCGACATCTGAGAATGAATAATATTGTAGGGGGTGAGCATTAAGCTCTGTAGCAACATCCCTCCAAACTTGATCAAGGTTTGGAAAACATATAAAAACAGCTGGTCTCATTTCACAAATATCATATATAACATTTGAAATAAAACAGGGACATTTTAATAGATCTCCAGTTTACGCAATAACAATAATTAAATGAAGAGATAAACTAATTTTCAAGAAATAAACCATTTTAACATTGAACCACAATCCACCGTTTGTAACATTACCCATAATGTAAATCAACCACAGTTTGTATCTATGAATTTGTACTTATATCTCAGGCATGATGTATGATATCACATGAATCAACAAATTGAGAATATCTTGGCCCACACTCACACACCCAATCCTCGCAAGGATCTCTAACTTTTAAAAAAGGCGTATACCAATACAATGGTAGTGACGAATCCAACCTAGGAGTAGTATACTAACCCTCAACCACGGTACCTGTGAGCGAATAGTGGCTTGATCCTCATAAGGCACCAACCCCACTATGAGTGGTAAAAAAAATTCAAACCCACATGGAGTAAGAAACACATCTACCCACTCTACGATACTCGGTCAACGGCTACCCATGGTCATCTCAACATCTTCAAGAGATACAATCCCCAACAAATTTCTCACATAACAATCCAATTCCAAAATCCCCAAATTTTCATGTAGTATTACAATAAAACAATTGAAGAAAATAAGCAAGAGATCCTCAACAATACTATTCTATTGTTCAATATAAAGCACTAGAGTTTTTTAAATCAAGAACAAAGGAAGAATCAAGAGGAAAACTCATTTCTTTTGAAAACTGGGGTTTTATACCAAGAAAAAAGATTTCATGGTTATCTAACCCTAACTTTGTTTAAAACATGGTAAATTTTGAAAGAATATCAAGAATCAAGGTTTTCAATGCATATATATAAGCTTTAGAATCAAAACATGTATACATATAAGCCCTAGCCTCAATGGTCAAGAATAAAAGGAACCCCTACCTTGTTTTGTAGTTTGGGAAGAAATGTAGAAGATTTGATCTTTGCCACTTGAATCTCATGTGTTTTCCCTTCTTTCTTCCTCTCTAAGGTTTCCTAGGGTTAGAAAGGTTGAAATGGGACTAAAGGAGGTGAATTTAAGTATTTATAAGACGAAAAATGAACCACAGATCGCGACTTAAAATTTCTGGGTTTTACCAGGTGTACCGGTACGATCTGCTCACTGGACTTCGGGGTACCGATACGGTTTTTCTGATTCTGCCTGTTTCATCTGTTTTTCATTTTCAATCCATTCCCAACCCTTCCAAAACCAACCCAAACTTATACAATATACTTTTGGACATCAAACCTAGTTGGTACAAGTCCTGTTACAAACAATTTCATATACTTACGTGATTTTTACACTATTTACCTTTTCTACGGCTATAACCTATATGGTTCATTCCTACCCCATCACATATATTAAATTACTAAACAATTTTATCATTATATTACTATAAGCATGTGGGGATTTACAGTTATTGTTTGACTCGTTGCTTATGTGGATATTTATTATTTTGATATATGAGGTTGATTTGAGTTTCAAAGTGAGTTGTGTTCACTTTGGTTGTAATTTGTAGATAATGAGTATCTTTTTGGTGGAGTTATATTTGATCCATATGATTTGTAGGTTATGAGTATCTTTTTGGTGGAATTATATTTGATCCATATTTTTGTTATATTTCTTTCGATTATGATGTTCAGTACACTCAAGAAAATTATTAGTTTCAAGATACTAAAGTATAGAATGAGGTCCACTACTACACTAGCATGGTAGAGATGGGTGCTTCCTCCACAAAGTGGTATCAAATCAATGAAGAATTCCCAAGCGTAGAAAAGGATATCGTGTTTGTAACTCGGTCGATTTTCGAGGTCATCTCCTCAGGGAAAACGGATGGCTCAAAGGGTGATAGGAAAAATAAAAAGAAAATTCTTAAATTTTGAGAGTTTATTTAGAGAAATTTATCACTACAAATTAACAATTAAATAAAAAGAACCGATTAATCGGTAAAGTTCATCTCACCATGATAAAGTATTTTGACTCAAATCCTAAAACTCATTTGAGATTGTACTCAAACACACTCAAATGGTAGATATTCATTAAACAGTGATTCCAAGAATGTGTATTCAATTAAAAGTAACAAAAGTGTATTCAAATTAATCGATTCAATTTTAAAAGAATTAAACTCACTTCGATTGTAGTGATTCCAATAATTACTCATGTCAAGTCTTAGTTGTCTATGAGTGAGCAAGAAAATATACATATCGATAGTGTTTGTGACTTTAATCATTCAATTAACCCAAATAACTCAATCATTGAAAAACCCTAGTTTGATTCAAAATTCCCAATTCACAGATAAGACTCCTTCATCTGATCTAACTGGAGTAGACTACTCATGCATGACGGAATTGAAAATAAAAGCAATTAAAGAAAGTGTAATCATAATTGACATCAAAGAAAATTTGAATTGAAAATTTCAAGAATTGAAATTGCAAGAAAAGTAAATACCTTGTATCAAAATGCAATGAATGTAAATCATTCACAAGAAGAAACCAAAAGTACTTACGTTGCAAGAATCAAAAGCTTGAAAGTAAATAAAACTTGTAAAGCAAAATAATGGAGAAATCTTGTAAACTATAAGAAATTCTAAAACCATAGGAAAGAGAAAATAGAAGAACGGTGCATTGAACAATGGAATGGAGCTCCCTCTCTCAACAGGCTAGGCTTGGGTATTCATAGGAGATTTTATGTTGAAAATCCTCATCTTTATTCACCAATCACGACCCTTGAAATATTCAGCTAATTCACCTTCCTCAAGAGTCTTTATTTCTGAATTATAGGAACCTACTAGTAGTAAGCTAAAAACGACTTACCGGTGGGATTGTTCACTGTTTTGCTTCTACTAGTTGCCTAGCTTTCCTACTGATGGAACACCTGTCTGTCTTTAACCTACCAGTCGGGCTATACTCACCTACAGGTAGAATAACTCTATTTTGCTCTTACCGGTAGGATGTCTATCCTACATGTAGAACCAACTTCTAGCTTCAGTTATACTGGTAGAAAGGGTCTTTTGTCTCAATTATGCTTGTTGTGGCCTAGACTTCACTCCTGGACCTTCTGGCTCATCCTCCAAGTCCTCTATGGCATTGAAACAAGTGTAATTCCATGTCCTTACACCAATTCACCTATAAACACACATCTTCACTATAAAATACAAAACTCAACTAAAATAAATGAATTAAGTAACTATCATAATTAAGATGGATAATATGAAACCAATAATGTGCAATATTATGCTCTCATCACTCCCCCCCCCCCCCAACTTAGACTTTGCTAGTCCCTTAGCAAACCAAAGTAAACAAACATCAAAATTCCTAAGCATTGCACTATAAATGCCAAAGCATATTCCATCACATGACAAATACCATCAAATTGAAATGCATATGCCTAAAGAATAAATGGCACACTAGTGGAATCAAAAGGTACTTCATGTGTACCCAAAAGATGAAAAAGCTATTACTAAACCTATACACTAACAAGACACCAAAAGATGAAAAAGAAAACATAAAGATAGAAGGGTAGGTCCATCAATCAATCAAAGTCACCCCCGCCCTCATCATCGCTCTCCTTCTTCTCCTCTAAGGTCTCCTCCTCCTCCTCCTCGGTAGTGCTCTTCAATACCATGCTAAGAGGTGTAGTAGCAATGGGGTTTAGTCCTAATCCAAGAGTGGGGTAGAAGTAGAACTACCTCTCTAGAGAAAACACTCTCAAAAAACCTCCTCAATATATACATACACAGGTCCACCTTGGACTCTATCCTTTCCTGAACTCTCCTAATCATCCACTCTTCATTCTCTATACTCCCCAATCTTTCGTCCAAATTTATCACCCTTTGATTCACAGTGGCATGAAAAGTCAGGGCAATCTCTATAGCAACCTCAACGGGAGTAGAATGAGTGTTCTTGCTCTTACTCTTTGAACCATTAGCCCTCAACATGGTGAAGCTCTTCCTTTTCCTCACACTGCCCATAGGAACCAACTTAGGATGACCTATGACATTCGATGCCAACCTCTTCACTCCAACTTTCAGACAAAGCAAGGTGATCATACTCTTGAAGGGCATGTTCCCTTTTGGCCTGCAAGTAGTGTAGCAGTCTCTCAACACACCCCAAATCACCCTCAATCTCTACATGAAGTCGTAGAGTAGTACCACCTTTGGCATCCCTGGCCACTTTTCGGATCCTTTAGGGTAAAAATTATAGTGGAGGATTTTGTTTAGCAATATATAGTCACCATCAAAATGGATGTGTACAAAAATACCCTTGAAATTCACAGGGCTCTCATACATCATCTTAACATACTCGGAGGAATCCTTGATAGCAAAAAGGATGTAGGGGTAGTCAATCTCAGAAGGATTCGGCCTTTGATAACTCAAATATTCAACTATTGAAGTTGGAGTAACATCAATCAGCTTACCCTGAACCTAAGTCCTCAACACCATCAAGTCCACATCCACTAACTCTAACCCAAGTAGAACTCACGGCACATTCACAAAATATAACCTTCAATGGGCTTAAAGAAGCTCTCAAGCCCTTGGTCAACAAGAACTCCAATTGCTGGAGTTTTCCCAAGACTATCTGCATCCACCATCCATTTACACATCACCCTGCACTTCCCGATAGTCTCCTTATACCCAAATTTCTTGGGCTTCTTGGTCAAAAGAGGTGCATCCTCTTCCTCCTCAAAACCTGACTCAACCGCTTTCCTTTTTCCCTTCTCCCTCGTTGACGCTTGCCTTCTTAGAGAAGCCACAACCTTAGCCGGTGAATCGACTTTAGCTTGGGGTGTCCCTTGGCCTCCCTTTATGTTTTCCATCTTTACCACAATCATAAAGGTCATGGAGACAAAAAGAAACCAAGCTAGGAAAATAGCCCAAGAGATTTCATCAGAAGGGGTTGGAAGCAAAATTTTTCTCAAAGCCATTTCGAAAATCCAAGATCAAAACAAGAATCAAGAGGAACTAGAGAGAATTAAGGGATTTGATGGCTTTCCTAGGGTTTTTCGGCACCTATGGGAGAGGTTTGGAGAGATAGGTCTCAAGGCTTGCAGTGAATGAAATGTTTTTCTACCAATAGAAACCCTTTTATTTTTTCTCGGACAGTATAAGAACCTACCTGTAGGAAGTAGCATTCAACCTATCAATTCCTCAATACATAATTTCAAAGGTATTTCTCTTTCTTTTTTTTTCCTTTTCAAAACTAATTGAAACAAAACTAACTAAAACCCTAAGTCTTAGAACTCAAAATGTAGCCAATTAAGTCCTTAATCACATTCTATAGTGCCACAAATTCTAAGAATATCCAATACAATTTGTGATACAAAATAACAAATATAATGCTAAGGAATTTAAAGCATAATAAAAAATCTAATAGAATGTAAAATTAAATGCAAAATTAGAAATATAAAAGTACTTTCGTAGGTAATACGAATGCATTTAGCTTATGCACTAAGCATTTAAACACCTAGGTTACCCCTAGTGGACGAGTTTTGTCTCGTGAAGGGTTTTTAGAGAAGAAACCTACGTACTTCAATTTTTCTATCCAGAATTTAAGTCATTGTTTCTCAATTACCATGAGTCTAGAGATATCAGATCTACTCAAACTAATTAACATACGGTTCTTCTAAAGGCTCCAAAGTTATACAAGAATATTCACAATTAGGTTAGTGCCCAAAATTCATGTGTATGTGCTATGATCATGCAACTCAAGAGATTCATCAAACAAGATTTATATTCCTGTTAGCACAAAGCTAGTTTAAATGCCAAACTCACCAAAGCTTTCACACTCAGAACAAGAATTTCCTGATTATAATGACTATTACACTCAAAATTATATGTTGGGATCAAATTTATATAATCAAAATAAATTGTACTCACATATTTATAGAGAATAAAAGGCATCTATCAATTGGCATAAAAGCAATGCAATTGGCATATCTCATAAGCATTAAAGCATATAAACTCAACCATACCACTTGAAATCAAATAGGGCTTTCTATGGTTGTAATGGGGCCTTGGGTGATGGTTTGAGAAACGAAGGGATTAAGACTTCAAAGAATTTATCCCATAGATAATTTATGTATTTAACAATTGCATTCTTCTTTTGATACAACAAGGAACTCATATTCTCCCTTCTTTCTTCACAAAGCCTTGGCTTTCACATATCACAATCTTTCATTATTATTTTTTTCAGATCTTTATTTTTCATTCTTTTCTTTTTCCTTTTTCTTTTCATCATCTTCGTTTCATTTCAAGATTGAACCTCTTACCAAAACTCCCAACATACATCAAATGAACACACATCTAGGGATAACCAAAGTAAGGTATATACTTATTTGCTTAGCTTTTCTATTAATTGAGGTAAAGAAATGAAACCTTATTTTAGCTCAATCACGGATACAAGAGACAATGAATGAAAGAACAGGCTTAAGACTCAAAACAAATTCACAGATGGCCTAAGATCATCTTTCAGAAAGCATGGAAAAGTATTGCCTATTGTTGAGATATAGCCAACTAATTACTCATATGCTCTTAACCAAAGCTAGAATGATAAGATTATTGAAAGACAATGGATTTGGAATGAATAGAAAATGAGAAAATGTATCATTCCTCTCCAAGAATGCCAAACACAAAACTCACAAATTTTATACGCATCTCTACTATGGATGTCAAGCTTTTTCAAAACATAAATCTAAACTCATAAATCTCAACAGAAATTCCATGTTTAGTGTGAACAAAGTTTGAGTTTCTAATACAAATATCGCTATGATATTCAAGCATAGACTACAAGTCTAGAGAATATAGCATGATACCAAATTGAATATCACATAGCATATCTAAGTCTCACAACTCTTAAGAAAACAACTAGTATCATTCAAATAGATATATTTTTCTAAAAAAAGTTCAATTTTTCCACTAAACTATCAAAAATACTAAAAACTAAAATAAACATAAATAGGAGCAAAACAATGGTGTAATCTCACCCCCCCCCCAACTTAAAATCTACATTGTCCTCAATGCAACATTGATAACACAATGAGTAAAATGAAAAAGAATAAGGGAAAGAAAACACCCGAGTGTAAGTAAAATCTATCTACAAAAAAGGAAAGAAAAAAGCTATCTAGCTAATCTACTATAAACAAAGGTTGTTTTATTGAGAAGGGAGTAATCGGCTCAAATTTCCCAATACCCGACTTCACTCAGGATTTATCTCCACCAAATAACAGTTTTTGTTTGAGTTTTCTCTCAATACCACATAACTCTGATGAATTGTTTAGCAATTCAATATAAAATACAGCCTCAGAGTTGTCTTCCTTACATACAGAATTAATCAAACACAGTTGTAAAGGATTAGAACACATAGAAGTTTCAAACTTCTCCTCCACACACTCATCCACCATGTCTACTTCACAGAAATCTCCTTCACCCTCTAGCTGCTTCGCTACACAAAAAATATTAAATTTGATAGTCAAATTTCCAAGGGTTAATTGCACTCGAAGTCCCTAAAGTATGAAGTTTGTCTCATTTTAGTCCCCAATCTTTCAATTGCATCATTTTGATCCCTAAAGTATTTAATATATTTCTATATGATCCTTCAAGAAGACAATATTCAAATTACTAACAATTTTTTATCATTAACTTGTCACGTAATACCTAGACCAAAAATAATTTGTATAGCTCTCAAACAAAATTTGGATAGCTCTTGACAAAAAAAATATGTAATATGGGTAGCTTTTGACTAAAATTTGGATAGTTGATGATCAAAATTGTGTAATTTATGTCGTTATTTAACCAAAATTTGAGTAAAAATTTGGTCAAGAGTTATCCAAATTATTTTTTTCTTCATATTTAAGTATCACGTGACAAATTTATGATAAAAAAAAATTACTAGCAAACTAGATGTTATCTGCTTGAGGGACCATATAGAAACATATTCAAAACTTCAAAGACTAAAATGATGCAATTGAAATATTGGAGACCAAAATGAGACAAACTCCATATATTGGGGACCTCCAATGTAATTAACTCATTTCCAAATGAGCATTTCATCACACCACTCATACATTTTATTAATACATTTGATGTTGAAAGGAATGGGCATCCCAAGATTATAGGAATCTATGCAGCAGCATTAGCAACAAGTGCAGTGTCTAGTATTATAAAATCAACGGGGAAATAAAACCTATCTACCTTAACCAATACATCCTCTGCCACCCCTCTTGGTATTTTTACACTCCGATGTGCCAACTAAAGAGTAATTGAACTGGGCTTCAATTCTCCAAAGCCTAACTACTGATAGACAGAGAATGGCAATAGATTCATACACGTAGCTAAGTCCAACTGTGCTTGTTCAACCCAGTAGTCCCCCATGGTAATAGCAGTAGTGGAACAGGCAAGATCATTATACTTGGGTGGAGTATTGGTTCAAAGAATAGTATTTACCTGCTTCATCAATAATGTTTTCTTCTGAACATGTAACTTCCTCTTGACGATGCACCTGTCATATTGCATCAAGAATAGGAATGTTATTTTTCACCTACTTGAATAAACCAAGTATCTCAAAATTATTAGCTTGCTTTGCCAGCATTTTCAAATAGTGAGGGGATGGAGCAGTAATGGAACAAACAATCTGATCAGACCCAACAACCTTGAACAACTTAAGTGACTCACCATCCTTGGGAGTGCCTTAAGTCACTTTTTCTATAGGCTTAGAGACCCTGGATAGGATGGTTTTATCTTTCTCCGAAGAGTGGTGATGGACTTTAGCAACTTCGCATTACTTATGACATTAGAAATCTCAATCTCATGTTGATCTTTGGGATTCCCTTGGGGTTGTGTAGAAAATTTTTCCTTTTCCTACTGCATCATTCCCATTGTGTTGGTCAACTTGGACATTTGAGACCTAATTTCATTTAGAGCATGATTGGTNCTTCATATTTAAGTATCACGTGACAAATTTATGATAAAAAAAAATTACTAGCAAACTAGATGTTATCTGCTTGAGGGACCATATAGAAACATATTCAAAACTTCAAAGACTAAAATGATGCAATTGAAATATTGGAGACCAAAATGAGACAAACTCCATATATTGGGGACCTCCAATGTAATTAACTCATTTCCAAATGAGCATTTCATCACACCACTCATACATTTTATTAATACATTTGATGTTGAAAGGAATGGGCATCCCAAGATTATAGGAATCTATGCAGCAGCATTAGCAACAAGTGCAGTGTCTAGTATTATAAAATCAACGGGGAAATAAAACCTATCTACCTTAACCAATACATCCTCTGCCACCCCTCTTGGTATTTTTACACTCCGATGTGCCAACTAAAGAGTAATTGAACTGGGCTTCAATTCTCCAAAGCCTAACTACTGATAGACAGAGAATGGCAATAGATTCATACACGTAGCTAAGTCCAACTGTGCTTGTTCAACCCAGTAGTCCCCCATGGTAATAGCAGTAGTGGAACAGGCAAGATCATTATACTTGGGTGGAGTATTGGTTCAAAGAATAGTATTTACCTGCTTCATCAATAATGTTTTCTTCTGAACATGTAACTTCCTCTTGACGATGCACCTGTCATATTGCATCAAGAATAGGAATGTTATTTTTCACCTACTTGAATAAACCAAGTATCTCAAAATTATTAGCTTGCTTTGCCAGCATTTTCAAATAGTGAGGGGATGGAGCAGTAATGGAACAAACAATCTGATCAGACCCAACAACCTTGAACAACTTAAGTGACTCACCATCCTTGGGAGTGCCTTAAGTCACTTTTTCTATAGGCTTAGAGACCCTGGATAGGATGGTTTTATCTTTCTCCGAAGAGTGGTGATGGACTTTAGCAACTTCGCATTACTTATGACATTAGAAATCTCAATCTCATGTTGATCTTTGGGATTCCCTTGGGGTTGTGTAGAAAATTTTTCCTTTTCCTACTGCATCATTCCCATTGTGTTGGTCAACTTGGACATTTGAGACCTAATTTCATTTAGAGCATGATTGGTTTGGTTGTTCATGGGGGTAAGACTCTAAATAAACTAGTAGAGAACATTCTCGATGTTTCTCTTGTGAGAAAGCTGATATGGAGGTACACTGACTTGTCCTTGAGGAACAAACCCTTGTGTACACAGTGATGAGCAAGTAATATTGCATATTTAACAACCTCATTACATATATCTTGTGTAAAACTCAGGTAAATTTAAACTTTTTTATGAAAAAGGGTAAAATGGTAATTTATTACTACAGTACGGGTTACAAACCTGAAATTTTCTAGAACTCAGATGACGAAACAGACCTCACCATTGAATTCGTCTCGCAAAATCTAGTTATTCAGTCAAAATTTATCAAATTCTGAGATAGTCAGATTTTTTACGTTTTACGAGACAGTCGAGTCTCGGGTGACCCAAAAAAGGGATATTTAATAAAATTTTAAAATTTAGAAAATAATTTAAGACAAATTACAATAAAATTATTTTGAACTTGAATTGAGACGATATTGAATCGTTTTGAGACAAAAATGGACTCGAGAAATAGAGAGTCGTGTGGCTTGTTGAGGGTCAAGTATTCTAAGGTTGTAAATAGGGAAAAAATTTGATTTCTTCCCCATTGGATTAGCCAGTTTCAACCTGAAAGAGGAAGAGAGGGAAAAAAAAGGAAAATCTCTGCCTTCTCTCTACGATCTACAAGATTCTAGTGCTCGAATCCACTCGGGCTAAGAACAAAAGTTGCTCCACTCATCGAGGGCTACGCGACCACACCAAAAATGACTGATTTCATCGAAGTTCCAAAATCAAGCTTGGAGAAATCAAGGGTTTTGGGGGAGATTGGAATTCTTGAAGGCTTCTACCAAATGGTTTACGCTTCAAGAAGTAGGGTTCCTTCCTACTTAGGTTTATTTGTAACCTAAGATGCTTATATGAGATGGGTAGTTTGATAGAAACTTGTATCATTTATCTATGTTGGTGAAAATGTTGAAATGGGTATGAAAATGGGTATAGAATGGTTTTAAAATAAATTTCTAGCATGGAATTGGTATGTGATAATTACTTGTGTAATCCCATGGAATTTGGTGTTGTGTGGACATGATATGTGCTTTAATTATGCCTTGTGAATATAGTGTGTTATTGGCATATAATATGTAATAACATGCTTGTGATGTATGGTTGGATATAAAAATGTTGATTTATGCTTATAGATACATCGACATTGTGGTGGAATTGGTAATTATATACCTTGGATATAAATTACCATGGAATAGGTTTAAATGTGGTTAATTTTGCTCATGTGGCACTCTTTATATGTGGGCATGACATTGAGATTATAATGGTATATTACATTGCATTTGCACAGGAATATCGCATTCATGGGCATCGTCATGGGATTGGGCATGCGTGCATGTGTTGGATCAAACATCATACTTGGTGGATGATAAGTGGGCTCGGTACCGTTGGACCAAGTTCAATAGAGTCGCATGGTTGCATGAAAAACTTATGTTGGGTATATCAAGTAGAGCTAGACTCTCCCTCGGGTGCAAGACCCAGCTACTGGTTTTATACATTTCCTACGGTACAAGTCCAAAAAAGTGTATCGGTTTGCAGAGCCGGTGCTGAGACACTAAAAGTCCGCTACCCAACAAAGACACATGGTTTTATTTTATAAAATAGTCAGTCGATGTGTAACATCCAACAATAACTTGGTTTTATAACCACATGACTTTATTTCAAAATCATCATTGGATGTAATTCATCACTGGAGAATTTTTCATACATTGGCATTGTATTGTGTGGAGGGAGCCAGAGGGCTCGGGGTAAAGGGCATGAGTGAATCTCAACTCATTTCGCGGTATGATATGATAGAAGTCCAAAATTGAATTTGCATATTCTTGTTTGGAATGATTGTTTCCGTGTTGAATGTTATGTGTGCGCACTGCATATGCATCTATGTTTGGGGAGTAGCCTCTGTAGGAAATACTCTACTGGGCATGGCTCACCCTATACGGGAAAATATTTTAGGTGCGGGATACATTCCGGCGGATGGCTCACATTCGGGGCCCCAGTGACGAGGAAAGACCGACTTGTGGCCTTGAATTCATTTTTGTAAAACCATTGTATAAATTTGGTGAAAAGTATATTTTGGGCTTGTAATCATATGGAATTAATTGTAATAGACCTTGTATATATTAGGTTTTATGTGGAAAAACCTTTTTAAGCATTTTTTGGATGGTGTTGGAATGGTTTTGAATGGGTTGGGAAATAAAAAATAGGTGAAACAGACATTTCTAGGCAAAACTTACCGGTAAAACTAGTACAGACAGGTGTTGTCTAGAGGGCAATACCTACTAGTAGAACATTAACCTACCGGTAGAATTTTTCCAGTAAGTAAAACCTACCGATAGAACTTTTCCTGTGAACAAAACCTACCGGTAGGTCCATAAAAACCTACTGGTAGCTTTATCAAAAATCTAAAATTTTGAGAATGCATTGCCATACTTTTGGGCTATGTGTTCTTTGGTTCTAAGGATATAAATGGGCATCAAATGAGTATAAATTGTAGCATATTGGACCTCGATTTGGCCAAATGGTAAAACATACACGAGTTAAAAATGTAGGTTATAATCCCGATTAATGGAATGTTATTGACGTGTCGCCTAGTTATGCGACAATCATGGGTATTTTTGCGGGTTGACGGATGATCAACGGTTAATAAATGACCCCCGATTTTAGGGCGTCACAGCTTGGTATCAGAGCCTAGGTATACGATTTACCTAGGGTTTGATGGGCATGAGTCTGGACCATTGCATTCAGTGTGTATTTTATGCTATATGCTTAAGTTGCTACATGTTATGTGCTATGTGATTATGTGAATTATATGCTTTGTGAGATGTATATGGAGAGAAAGAACACTAGGGTTAGAAAACAAAACATTGGGGTTCAGAATAAGGGTTGAACGGGATAGTTCAAGGTGTAAACTTGATCCCTAACTTTGGGATAGTAAGTTGTTGGTCTATTGCTATCCTACATATGTGTAGATGGCTAGTAGAGGAAGAGGACGTCGAGGCGGTGAGCAGAACAATAACCAACCAACTTTTTACCAACAAGCCGTTGTAGAGGCTATGAGTACGATGGTTGCTAACTTAGCACAGGCAAGTGCCAATGTAAGCTAGGGGGCTCAAGCCATCCAAAGGAGTTTAAGCTCCATGAGCCATCAACATTCATGGAAAAAGCAGAGGACAACATAGCAGGTCAGAGGACTTGCTATCTTTGCCACCAACCGGGCTATGTGAGGAAGAATTGTCCCTTGAGGCAAAGATCATGGAGTTTCGAGACGTCTCAATCCCAATCGTCAGTGGGACTCACACAAGCACACGTTGTTTCTCCCTATTCCATATGGACCAAGGAGATCTATTTCAACTATAGGGTGTTGTCCAAGCCCCTAATACTTCACGTGCGAAGACTCCGCAAGCAGGCCGAATGAGCCAAGATGTAGGCCAAGGCCAAGGTTAATCCTCCCAGAGCGGGAGAAATCAGAGGCCTTCCTACCAGTCAAGCCAAAGGACTTGATATCATTGCAACCAACCGGGGCATATAAAGCGGCAATGTCCTCAGCGACAGGGATCTCAGAGCTATAGAGCATCCCAATCCCAGTCTTTGGTGGGGCAGGCACAGACACAGTTTGTTCCTCCCTACCCTATCACGGGCCAGGGAAGCCAGTATCAGCTTCAAGATGCTGCACAAGCCTCTACTACTTCAAGTGCAGGGATCCCACAGTCAAACCAAATGGGCCAAGGCATGGATTAAGACCGAGGCTAAGGTTTACAGGCCTGGACTTCGGGACCCACGGTACATTTCTTACTTCCTTGTTTATGAGCCCTTGTGTCATTTAATTCGGGCAGGTCAAATACAGTTATTTTCATGTTTCGTTGATAAAATAGATTTAGAAATCGCAACCCTAAAGGAGTTCTTATGGGAAAAGTCAACCTTAGGAGCTAAGGCTCACATTGATTAGATATGTCGGGGCTGTGAGTTAGAGATCTTAGGGATTCTACTCACTATGAACCTTAAGGTCATGGACATATCAAAGTTCGAGGTTATCCTCATGATGGATTGATTGGTGGCACATCAAGTCATCATTGACTGTGATCGGAAGAGAGTAAATGCTTACACACCGGACGATGTTTGTTTTAAGTTTTAAGGGGAAAGCATGAAGCTTTGCCCCAATCCGTGTATGAATCTCTTTGGCATGGGCAGTTGATGGGTTGGCTTGCGAGCCTTACTTTGGAGGATGAGGTGAGACAGGAGTTGGGTCTACCTTGGGTTGTGTGTGAGTACGAGAATATTTTTTTGGATAAACTACCAGGATTACCTCCACATAGGGGTGTAGACTTCACTATTGAGTTGTACCTCAGTACATCTCCCATTTCTATGACTCCACATAGGATAGCACCAGCTGAGTTACAAGAAATCAAGGTTTAATTGTAAGAATTTTTGGACAAGGGCTTTGTTAGACCGAGCACTTCACCATGGGGTGCTCCGGTATTGTTTACCACGAAAAAGAACAAGACCCTTCGATTGTGTATAAACTACCGAAAGTTGAATCAAGTTACTATCAAGAATAGGTACCCTTTACCAAGGATTGACGATCTGTTTGATCAGTTGAGGGGAGCGCGAGTCTACTCCAAGATAGATCTTCGCACTGGCTACCATCAGTTGAGGATTAGGGAGGCAGATATCCCTAAGACGGCGTTTAGAATGCAGTATGGGCATTTTGAGTTCATTATGATGTCGTTTGGATAGACGAATGCCCCAGCGGCATTCATGGATCTCATGCATAAGGTGTTCCAACCCTATTTAGATCAGTTCGTCATGGTGTTTGTTGACTATATCCTGATCTACTCCAAGTTCGAGGAGGAGCATGAGGGTCACTTAAGAGTTGTCCTCCAGATCTTGAGAGACCACCGTTGTACGCCAAGTTCAGCAAGTGTGAATTTTGGCTAACCAAGATAAAATTTTTGGGACACGTGGTGTCGACTTTAGGTGTATCCGTAGACCCGGAGAAGGTTGAGGCAGTCATAAGTTGGGAGAGGCCGATGTTAGTCTTCGAGATACGTAATTTCTTGGGATTGACAGGATATTACCAGAGATTCATCAAGGACTTCTCTTGATTAGCTGCACCTATGATGAGATTGACTCAGAAGGAGGTCAAGTTTGAGTGGAATGATTTGTGTGAGAAGGCATTCCAGGAGTTAAAAAGGAGGCTTACTTCAGCCCGTATTTTGATAGTTCCTGAAAGGGGACAGATGTACACGGTATATTGTGATGCCTCTAGAGACAGGCTGGGTTGTGTTTTGATGCAGTCCAAAAGAGTGGTGGCTTATGGTTCTTGGCAGTTAAAGAACCACGAGCAAAATTATCCTACACGCAACATGGAGTTGGCGGTCATTTTCTTTGCCTTGAAGGCTTGGTGCCACTATCTGTATGGTGAGCAGTTTGAAGTATTTTCAAACCACAAGAATCTGAAGTACATCTTTACACAGCAAGACCTCAATATGAGGCAACGCAGGTGGATGGAGTATTTGGAGGATTACGACGTCACTTTGCATTACCATCCTGGTAAAGCAAACGTGGTGGCTGATGCACTCAGCCAGAAGTCACAGGGAGTTGTGGCTAGTGTGGCTTCCCGAGAATGGCGGATGCTTGAGATTGTGGGACAGTTTGGGCTGTATTATCAAGGTCAAGCTCAAGGTATTTTAGGGAGCTTGGTGGCTACACCTTCCCTACTTAGTAGAGTGATCGAGTTCCAGGGACAGAACCTAGAGCTATTATCCATCAGGGGCCGAGTACAGGCAGGTGCCGGTGACGAAGGCTGGGCCATTCACTTAGATGATAGTCTTCGATTTAGGGGAAGA
The DNA here is from genome assembly GCA_963454935.2 of Ilex paraguariensis. NCBI lineage: Eukaryota > Viridiplantae > Streptophyta > Magnoliopsida > Aquifoliales > Aquifoliaceae > Ilex > Ilex paraguariensis. The sequence continues at coordinate 1,230,099 of CAUOFW020004724.1, forward strand.
ATTGTGTTTCCCCAGTCTGCGGAACTGAGAGAGGAGATCCTTAGGGAGTTTCATTACTCCTGATTTGTTGTGCATCCAAGTGACCAATATTATTGAAGCGGAATGAAGAAACACGTTGGAAATTTTGTTAGCCTATGTCTCACGTGTCAGCAAGCGAAGACTGAACACCAAAGACCAGTAGGGTTTCTCCAACCCTTGGAGGTGGCTAAGTGGAAGTAAAAAAAAGATCATGTCACGATGGATTTTGTGACCCACTTGCCACGAATATCGCGAGGGCATGATGCAGTATGGGTGATTGTGGAATGGCTTACGAAGTTGGCACACTTTTTGGCTGTGCAGATGACCTTCACACTAGAGGAATTCTACAGGTTGTATATACGATAGATTGTCCGGTTGCATGAGGTGCCCGTATCTATAGTATCGGATCGGGATCCTAGATTTACGACTCATTCTTGGGAGAGTTTCTAGCAAGCTATGGAGACACAGTTGATGATGAACACTACTTTTTTATTCCCAGACGGACGGTCAGTTGGAGAGGACCATCCAAAATTTAGAGGACATACTACAGGCATGCGTCCTAAATCTCAAGGGTTACTGGGAAGAGCACCTACCCTTAGTGGTATTCGCCTACAACAACAGTTATCAGGCGAACATACAGATGGCACCCTATGAGGCACTCTATGAGAGGCCTTTTCGTTCTCTAATTTATGGATAGAGATAGGAGAGAGACTCTTTACGGGTCCAGATTTGATCAGAGACACTTCGGAGAAGGTAAACTTGATATCGAAGCATCTTCTTATGGCTTAGAGCCGATAGAAGAGTTATGCCGACAGACGGCGACAACCTCTAGAGTTTGAGGTGGGAGATCATGTCTTGTTGAAGGTAATACCTACGAGGGGAGTGGTCAGGTTCAAAAATAGGGAAAGCTGTCACCGAGATTTATCGGGCCCTTTTAGGTACTCGAGAAGGTGGGTACAGTGGCTTATAGATTGGCGTTACCGTCAAATTTATTAGGTGTTCACATGGTGTTCCATGTCTCTATGCTCCGAAAATATACTCCAAATCCGACACATGTAGTGAATTGTGGTGAGTTGATTGTTGATGCTGATGGGACCTTCCAAGAGGGATCGGTGCGTATCATAGATAGTCGAGAGCAAATTTTGCGAGGTAATACTGTGCGGCCTATGAAGGTGTTGTGGCAGCACCGAGGCGTAGAGGAGGCGACATGGGAGCGTGAGGACACTATACATACCAATTATCCATTCCCGTTCAGAAATGAAGGTACAATTTTAAGTTTGATATTACTATTGTATATGCATATGGTTAAATGTGCATGTGTGTGAATTTCGGGAAAATTTAAACTTTTTATGAAAAAATAACAAAATGGTAATTTGTCACTACAGTACGGGTTGTAAACCTAAAATTTTCTAGAACTTGGATGACGAAACGGACCTCACCGTTGGATTCGTCTTGGGAAATCTAGTTATCCTGCCAAATTTCGTCAAATTCTGAGATAGTCAAATTTTTTACGTTTTGCGAGGCAATCAGTCTCGGTGACCCAAAAACGGGATTTTAATAAAATTTTGAAAGTTGAAAAATAATTTAAGAAAAATTAAAATACAATTATTTTGAACTTGAACCAAAACAAAATTTAATCGTTTCAAGATGAAAACGGACTCGGGAAATAGAGGGTCGTGTGGCGCGTTGTGGGCCAAGTATTCTAAGGTTGTAAATAAGGAAAAAATCTGATTTCTTCCCCATTGGATCAGCTGGTTTCAACGTGAGAGAGGAAGAGAGGGAAAAAAATGAAAATCTCTGCCTTCTCTCTACGATCTACAAGATTCTAGTGCTCGAATCCAGTCGGGCCAAGAACAAAAGTTTCTCCACTCGTCAAGAGCTACGTGGCCACACCAAAAACGACGGATTTCACCAAAGTTTCAAAATCAAGATTGAATAAATCAAGGGTTTTGGGGGAGATTGGGATTCTTGAAGGCTTCTACCAAGTGGTTTACGCTACAAGAGGTAGGGTTCCTTCCTACTTAGATTTATTTACAGCCTAGGATGCTTATATGAGATGGGTAGTTTGATAGAAACTTGTATCATTTATCTATGTTGGTGAAAATGATGAAATGGGTATGAAAATGGGTATAGAATGGTTTTAAAATAAATTCCTAACATGGAATTGGTATGTGGTAATTACTTGTGTAATCCCATGGAATTTGGTGTTATGTGGACATGCTATGTGCTTTAATTATGTCTTGTGAATATAGTGTGTTATTGGCATTTAATATGTAATAACATGCTTGTGATATATGGTTGAATATAAAAATGTTAATTTGTGCTTATAGATACATCGACATTGTGATAGAATTGGTAATTATATGTCTTGGATATAAATTGCCATGGAATAGGTTTAAATGTGGTTAATTTTGTTCATGTGGCACTCTTTACTTATGGGCATGACATTGAGATTGCAATAGTGTATTACATTGCATTTGCACGGGAACATCGCATTCATGGGCATCGTCATGGGTGTGGCCATGCGTGCATGTGTTGGATCAAACACCATACTTGGTGGATGATAAGTGAACTCGGTACCATTGGATCAAGGTTCAATAGAGTCGCACAGTTGTATGAAAAACTTGTGTCGGGTATAGCAAGTAGGGCTAGACTCTCCCTCAGGTGCAAGACCTGGCTACTGGTTTTATACACTTCCTACGGTGCAAGTCCAAAAAAGTGTATCAGTTTGTAGAACCGGCGGTGAGACACCAAAAGTCCGCTACCCAACAAAGACACATGGTTTTGTTTTATAAAATAGTCAGTCGATGTGTAACATCCAACAATAACTTGGTTTTATAACCACATGACTTTATTTCAAAACGATCATTGGATGTAATTCATCAATGGAGGATTTTTCGTACATTGGTGTTACATTGTGTGGAGGGACCAGGGAGGGCTCGGGGTAAAGGGCATGAGTGAATCTCATCTCATTTCGTGGCATGACATGATAGAAGTCCAAAATTGAATTTGCATATTCTTGTTTGGAATGATTGTTTCCGTGTTGAATGTTATGTGTGCGCATTTCATATGCATCTAGGTTTGGGGAGTAGCCTCTGTAGGAAATATTCTACTGGGCGTGGCTCACCCTATACCGAAAATATTTCAGGTGCGGGATACATTCTGGCGGATGGCTCACATTCAGGGCCCAGTGACGAGGAAAGACCGACTTGTGGCCTTGAATTCATTTTTGTAAAACCATTGTATAAATTTGGTGAAATGTATATTTTGGGCTTGTAATCATATGGAATTAATTGTAATAGACCTTGTATATATTAAGTTTTATGTGAAAAACCTTTTTAAACATGTTTTGGATGGTGTTGGAATGGTTTTGAATGGGTTGAGAAATAAAAAAATAGGTGAAACAGACATTTCTGGGCAAAACCTACAAGTAGAACTAGTACAAATAGGTGTTGTCCAGAGGGCAATACCTACCGGTAGAACATTAACCTATCGGTAGAATTTTTTCAGTAAGTAAAACCTACCAATAGTTTGTTAAAACCTACCAGTAGAAATTTTTCAGTGAACAAAACCTACTGGTAGCTTTATCAAAAATCTGAAATTTTAAGAATGCATTGTAATGCTCTTGGTTTATGTGTTCTTTGGTTCCAAGGATATAAATGGACATCAAATGAGTATAAATTGTAACATATTGGACCTCGCTTGGGCCAAATGGTTAAACATACACGAGTTAAACATGTAGGTTATAATCCCGGTTAAGGGAATGTTATTGACGTGTCACCTAATTGTGCGTTAATCATGGGTATTTTCGCGGGTTGACGAACGGTCAACGGTTAATAAATAATCCCCGGTTTTAGGGATGTCACATCTTAACTCAACTTTGCATTTACTTAGAGTTAATCAAATTTGTGAATAATGTGAAATTTTTGATGTTGCAGATAATCATAGAGTAAATGATGGCTTTCAAAACCTGCAACTAAGTGTGGATGAATAGTGAAGAGATAGGCACATTACATGAGGATTTGGAGGCTTAAAAGTGACATAAATCAAAGAGTTAGCAGCACCTGGTATCATAAATACCAGTACCTAAGCCTACTAGAATATTGGTACCAACACCCGCACCATTGGGTAGTACTACCCTGGTATTTTGCATTTTTGACCATTATCCACTTCGAATCTGAAAAAGTGCAAAACATGAAAATTGTAGATCTGGATGTCCTCTATCTTGAGTCAAAACTTCAGCTCAATGAGCTACCAGTGGCAAACTCCTTACAAGCTACCTCTAGGAGATTACGACCTACCAGTAGAAGACCCTAACGGACATAAGTTACCAGTAGAAGCCTTACAAGCTATTGGTAGAAGATGCCCAAAAAGCCCAGATCCTTAACCAAACATCTCCACCAACTATGGGGGCCCACCTTTTGTCACCTAATCCATGCTCTAACATTTCTAACACTCCATAATGATCTCATATCCCCTATTTTCATATTTTACGCATGAGGGAGGGGGTGCCAATTTAGAGAAAGGGAGTGGTTGGAAAAACATGAGAGGACAATGCTTTGACTAATTTTTCTTGCTTTTTTGGACAACCTCTCTCCAATCACTCCAATCGCTCCAAGTTAGCCACTCATGCCAAGAGAGAGGAGGATGGGCGAAAATAAAGACTTCCAACATGCATTTTCAGATAATCAAGCTTTTAGAAAGATAGGGAGCCTATCAAAGCTTACGAGTATCGTAGAGAGAGAAAGCTAGGGTATTTGATTTTCCTTCACCATTTTCATTCTTGTAAGCTTCAATCTACATTTAATCTTTATTTTTAGCACATTAATCTCATTTATTTCAAGTTGTATTGAGTTTAGCTGGGGTTTACTAGTTCTATTTTTCTCTCCAAGCTTTGCATTTTCATTATGAATGTCATTTCTTTTGTAGTTTAAACTTCTTCTTAGATTAATACAAGTCTATGTTTGATTTCATGTAGTTTAAACTTCTTCTTAGCTTAATACAAGTCTATGTTTGATTTCATCACCATACTTTTCTCTTTCATGTTTGTTCTTTCCTTTATTATGAATAGCTAAACTTTTAGTTGGCTAATCCAAGAGGGATTTCCTCTTGGGTATATGAAATCGACTCTCTTTCATACTTCCTCGTAGGGTAAAGTGTTTGGTTTGACTAGTTTGAGTGCAGACGTAGTTGTGGGCTTTCGATACACCATAGACTTATCACGGGGTATGCTCTTGTCCAACGTAACCACATTGGTCTCTCACTTCCTGCGAATCAATCAAACAAAGAGACACTATTGGCTGAATGAAATGAGTCAATTTTGAATTTTTATTGGACTGACCTCTATGGATTAACCAACCTTGTTTTCTTGCATATTTCTTAACTCACAACCACCAAACTTCAATTCACAATATTTTCCATTTTTCCCTTTCACAATCACTCTTCAAAAACACTTGACCTTGCCTTCCTTGAGGAGACGACCTTGGAATACTCATTCCAAGTAAAACACGACATTGCAAGTCTTTCTACGCTTGGGGAGTACTTTTGCACATGCACATGTTTTTGTTCATCCACATACAATTTCTCCACTTCTTGCATTGAACTCAAGGGAGGGTGACACTCACCAATCTCTATAAGCCAAATACACATAATTAGGTTCATGTTGGGAGTCAGAAAATGGACATCAAGCATATTTGGCACGGTTACCAGGAAGGCTAAATGTCAAGTTTTGAAGGTGATTTGGGATGGCATAGGTAAGTCTCGTGATTTTCTTCTTGGGCTAAAGTATGTTGTCTCGATTGTAAATAGTTTGTTGTTATTTGTGTTTAATGTAATGTTTCTTAATTTTTATAAAAATGTGTTAAATGCCCAAAATTTTAATAATGTGTGCGAGATTTGTGATGAGTATGAGCATAGCACTAGTGAGTGTCCATTAAATTATACAGTTCAAGAATTTGCATGTGAAGGATCAATTTTAATATTGGCCTCGAAAATTTTTACCTTGACCAGTATGTTACAATGAGTTATCTAAGTTATGGTTGGGAAAATGAACCTTATAATTTTTCATCCGATCTCAAACCATCAAATGAATTTTGTCACTATCTAACATATGAGGACTCAACCAACCAAGAATTGAAAAATACTCTTTGTGAGTTTATACAATACCAAATGAAAGTCAATGCCCAAGAAGCCCAACACTTTTCTGAAATTAGAGATAACCTTAATGCATTGAATAATTTCATAATTACTATGTGTGAAGAACAACATCTTGAGCATAGTCAATGTATTGAGGATGATCATTTTTATGAAATGCAAATTGAGGTTGAATCTCCCACCACTTTTGATTATGAAAATTTTAATGAACTTATTATCTCACATGAGGCTAATAAGCACAAGGCCAATTTGCCATCAAAGAATGATGTTGAGGTTCATAATTTTCAACTTGGGAAGGGCATTTAAATAGAGTTAAGTGTAGAAATTTATAGAGAAAAATTATATACTTCATTGTTGGAATTACATAAACTTGTGTGCATCTCTGTTTTATTGAGAATTTTTAATCTTTATCTTTTGTATTATTGGATAGATTGGTTAGGAAAGGCATTTATACACCAAAAAAATTTTAAAATCAATGGGCGCAAGCTCATATCTGAATTAAAGTCAGATTGACATGAGTCCTTTTGCTTTGTTTTCATGTACATAGTAGTTAGATTTCTTTTATTGTTATATTTTAATTTTCATGATGTTGTAGTGTAGATTTTAGCATGAATTTGTTTACCTCTTCCTAATGTGGACTAAATTCATTTTTGAGCATCATCAAAACAAATCTTATTAAACATCATGTTTGAGTCTAAGTTGGGGGGGGGGTGTAAACAAGCTTTTTTGTGTTTCCTTTTTCCTTTAATATTTATATCACCAAAAAAAAGGGAGAAAAAAAGGGGGTATCTTATTTTCCATGTTACTTTTGTTCTTCTCATTGCATGATTCCTTGTGCATTGAGGACAATGCATGGTTCAAGTGAGGGGGTGAGGTGCACCATTACATGATCCATCACTTTGTGTATAGAATAGGTGAAAATGTGAAATTTAAAAAAATAACAATAATTTTTGAAAATTTTTGTGAAAAATATATAATATTGAACTATATTCCCCTATCCTAGTTACTATGGGATCTGTGATAGCTTGATCTTCGCTTTGAATTTTGAACACATGAGTGCACCATAGAAGTTTATCCTATGCCTGAGTATCACATACGTGTTTTCGTTCGAACTCAACCATAGTGCACCTTCAATGTGTAATTTCAGCAATTTACTAAGTACATCCACATTTTAGAGCTTGACATACATAGTGGATATGAAGTAAGTAACCATATGAGCTTTAGTGTCAATCCTTGATGCAGGGAACTTACATTTACTCAAAAGAAGAATTTTTAAATTCAAGATCCGTTCAATAATCTCATTATGCTTGTTTTGGTTAGAGTGCATATGGATAGTTGATTGACTTTATCTTAAAATGTCAATATGCCTCCCCATGATTATCTAGAGATGATCTTAGGCCATCTTTGAATTGCACTAAGCCTTAACCTTTTATTTTGAAAATTTTATCCCTAGTGCCGTGATTGAGTCTTAATTGAAAATTCATTTCTATGCCACATGTTTTATCAAGACAGTGCAAAAATGATTACAATTATCACACCTTGGTTTTTTTGAAACTGACCATGATTAATCATGAAGAAAAGGAAATGTGGTGAGGAAACACAAAAAGGGATGAATGGCATTGCATGAAAAAGAAGAGAGAAAGCCAAGAAAAAAAGAGAAAAAGGGGGATTGAAAAAGAAATGAAAAGAAAAAAATATTAAGGAAGAAAAAAAAAAAGAGAGACATAAAGTAACATGAAGGTGTAAAGCTGAAAATTCCACAAAAATGAGATTTTTGATAATAAAAGTCATACTTTCAGAATAACCCTTTTTGTCTCCCTTTACCCTTCATTTCACTTAACCCCAAATATCACCCCAAGGCCTCATTACAACCCATGAAAGCCCTAAATGATTTAGAGAAAGTATGGTGAGAGCACACTTTAAATGAAAAGAAAAGTTGATTTTGCTATCTATTGCCCTAACATTTCATTCATGAGATTATGTCAATGCCATTTTGGTTTGTGCACAATATTCTATCTCATTTTTTAGAAAAACCCTTGGTGAGAATTGCATCAAAGTTGAATTTGGATATCTAAATGAATGTGGATCCTGTTGAGTAAAGGCTTAAATTACATATTCATTTCACACACACGAGTTTTGAAAGAAAATGTGTAGATGGATACTCTAAAATAGCATTTAAGGTTATGTTGTGATTCATGCATGATTAGTTTGGGTGCATTGGACAAAGTTGTTTTTGACACCCCAGGGCTAGTTAGGATAAGGGAATATGTTTCAAATATTGGATATAAGGAAAAGAAGTTTGTAGGTGCCTTCACTGAAAACTTTCATGAGACAAAACTTGTCCACTAGGGATCACCTAGGAGTTTAAAGGCTTGTTGCAAGTTCTAAATGCAATACCAGAATTAGTATGTTTATTTTTGTTTGCCTAATTTTTATGTTTAGTTTGCTAGGGACTAGCAAAGCTTAAGTTGGTGGGTGTGACAAGCTCATAATATTGCATATTTAACAACCTCATTACATACATCTTGACTCAACCTTGCATTTAATTGCTTAGAGTTAGTAGAATTTGTGAATAATGTGAAAATTTTGATGTTGTAGGTAATCAATCATAGGATAAATGATGGCTTTCAAAACCCTGCAACTAAGTGTGGATGAGTGGTGAAGAGATAGACACATTACATGAGGATTTAGAGGTTAAAAGTGAAAGAAATCAAGGAGGTAGCAATACATGGTATCATAGGTACCAGTACCTTAGCCTACTAGAATATTGGTACCGACACCCACATCATTTGGTAGCAGTACCCCAATATTTTGTATTTTTGACCATGATTCACTTTGAATCCAAAAAATTGAAAATTTTAGCTCAATCAAAGGGTGGGATTAAAAGTTATGAAAAATTTATGAAAGCTGAAAATGAGCTACCGATAGCAGACCCCTTTCGAGCTAAAGCTAGGAGCGTACGACCTACCGGTAGAAGACCCTACTGGACATGAGCTACCGATAGAAGCCTTACGAGCTACCGATAGAAGATGCCCAGAAAGCCTAGATCCTTCTCCAAACGACTCCACCAACTATAGGAACCAACCTTTTGTCACCTAATCCATGCTCTGACATTTCTAACACTGCATGAAGATCTTGTATCCCCTATTTTCACATTTTAAGCATGAGAGAGAGGGTGGCCAATGTAGAGAGAGGAAGTGGTTGAAAAATCATGCAAGGACCATGCTTTGCCTAATTTTGCTTGTTTTTGTGAAAACCTCTCTCCAATCACTCTAAGTCAGCCACTCGTGCCAAGAGAGAGGGGGATGGACGAAAATAAAGACTTCCTACATGCATTTTTATATTATCAAGCTTTTAGAAAGAGATGGAGGCTACCTAATCTTGGGATTAGTGTAGAGAGAGAAAGCTAGGGTCCTTGCTTTTCCTTCACCATTTTCATTCTTGTAAGCTTCAATCTACATGTAATATTTTTTCTAGCTCATTAATATCATTTATTTCAAGTTGCATTTGGGTATTTTATCTTTAAGCTTTGCATTTTGAGTGTGAATGTCATTTCTTTTGTAGTTTAAACTTCTTCTTACCTTAATACAAGTCTATGTTTGATTTCATCACCATGTTTTTCTCTTTCATGCTTGTTCTTGCCTTTATTATGAATAACTAAACCTTTAGTTGGCTAATCCAAGAGGGATTTCCTCTTGGGTATGTGAAATCGACTCTTTCATTCTTCATCGTAGTGTAAAGTGTTTGGTTTGACTAGGTTGAGTGCGGATGTAGTTGTGGACTTTTGATATACCGTAGACTTGTCATAGGGTATGCTCTTGTCCAACGCAACCATATTGGTCACTCATTTCCTACGAATCAATCAAACACCGAGACACCACTGGTTGAATAAAATGAGTTGATTTGGCATTCCTATTAGAATGACCTCTATAGATTAGCCAACCTTCTTTTCTTGCGTATTTCTTAACTCACAAAACACTAAACTTCAAATCAAAATATTTTCCATTTTTCCCTTTCACAAATCACTCTTCAAAAATACTTGACCTCGTCTTCCTTGAGAAGATGACCTTGGAATACTCATTCCAAGTAAAACACGACATTGCAAGTTTCTTTTCGTTTGGGGAGCACTTTTGCACACACACACATTTTTGTTCATCCACATACAATTTTCCCACTTCTTGAATTGAACTCGAGGGAGATTGACACTCACCAATCTCTATAAGCCAAATACACACAATCGGGTTCGTGTTGGAAGTTAGGGAAATGACATCAAGCAGACTGGTTCTGAACAAAACCTTGTGGTGGTGGGTGCATATACTGGGGACTTGTAGACTGAACTAGACCAGACACTGGTTGACTTGAAGTGACATAAGACATAGAGGTGGAGAAATTTGGGTGGCTACGCCATTCCGAATTAGAAGTATTAGAGTAAGGATAGTTTTGATGCCTTGGGCTAGTTCAAGGCATTCACTTGCTCATGGAGGACCTCTTTACAAACTGGTAAGGTTGGATAATCCTTTACAGAATGCTCAACTGACTCGCATAAACAAGTTTCCTCCTGAGGCACACTTACCACCTCATTCACCTTCCTCACTCTGGGTTCTCTACCTGTCTTGTTGGATAAGCAATCTTGGCCAAAAAACCATCTTGCTCTCTCAAAGCATATTTTCCACCCCCAACAGAGTAGGATGGAATAGACTGCTTCAATTTTTTAGTAAGATCAAAAATATCTCAAGATTGGGCATTCTCCACTAAACTATCGAAGTAATCTAATGCCTCCTCGAGCTCCTTACTCAAAAATTTTCCATTACACAGTATAATTCCTTCATAGAAAAAACTCACCAACTGATATGACTCAAAGCCATGATGTGGTACATCATTCAATAGATCTTTGAACCTCTCCTAGCAATCATAGAACTGTTCGTTGGATTTTTCAGAAAAGTTTTGTACTTGTTTTTCAAAGTAGTTGTTCTATGAACTGGGAAGAATTTCTTAAGAAACTCTTTTTTCAAGTCAGCCCAAGTAGCAATAGTTCAAGACCTAAGAGAGTTTATCCAAATATTTGCTTTGTCTTTCAATGAGAATGGGAATAATTTCATTCTCGCAACTTTTTCTCACCCATTTTGCTCAAGGAATGTGTTATCTACCTCCTCAAACTCCTTGATATGGAGGTAGGGTTTTTCCCTCTCTACACCATGGAATTAGGGAAACAGGTGGAGCATTCCAGGTCTTACAATAAAATTTTGCACTTGCACCAGTAAGAGTATACATGAAGATGCAAAAGAACAAGTGGATTGAAAATAATCTCTCATCGTCCTAACAGGAAGAACCAGTGGGAGATTATTTCCAACATTCCCATTGTTTGGCCTGGGGGAAACTAGGGGAAAGTTGTGTCCCTAGTTTTCCATGTTCTGTAGATCCTCATTGTTTTCTCCATCCATCTCAACAATGTATGTGGGGTCAAGTCTTATAAGTCTATTATACAACGTTTCTCTTGCCCACATACAAGGAAATAAAACTATGCACAAAAATAAAAGAATAATAAAATAAAATATAGTGAAAAATGCACTAGAGCTCATGATGTGAATTACAAGACTTACCTTGACGATCTCCGAATCACCTTTTGAATCACCTTGCCTTCCCTTGGAGTGGTATCAAATTAATAAGGAATTCTCAAGCGTAAGAAAGGATATCGTGTTTGTAATTCGATCGATTTCTGAGATCGTCTCCTCAGGGAAAACGGTTGGCTCAATGGGTGATAGGAAAAAAGAAAAATAAAACCTTAAATTTTGAGAGTTTGTTTGGAGAAATTTATCACTATGAATTAACAATTAAAGAATAAAAACTGATTAATAGGTAAAGTTCATCTCACCGTGATCAAGTATTTTGACTCAAATCCTGTAAGTCATTTGAGATTGTACTCAAACACACTCAAATGGTAGTTATTTATTAAATTAGATTGCAGTGATTCCATGAATTACCTGTGCCAAGTCTTAGTTGTCTATGGGTAAGCAATAAGATATACAACCCAAATAACTCACTCATTGAAAAACCCTAGTTTTAGTCAAAATCCCCAAATCATGGATGAGACTCCCTCACCCCATCAAATAGAAGTAGACTACTCATTCATGATGGAATTAAAAATGAAAGCAATTAAAGAAAGCATAATCATAATTGACAATAAAGAAAACTTGAATTGAAAATTGCAAGAAAAGTAAATATCTTGTATTGAAATGCAATGAATGTAAATCGCTTACAAGAAGAAACTGAAATTACTTATGTTGCAAGAATCAGCATAAGTACTTGAATTGAAGCATAATCATGATTATGATTAAAGAAAGCATAATAATAATTGACAATAAAGAAAACTTGAATTGAAAATTGCAAGAAAATTAAATATCTTGTATTGAAATGCAATGAATGCAAATCGCTTACAAGAAGAAACTGAAAGTACTTATGTTGTGAGAATCAAATTCTTGAAAGTAAATAAAACAATGTAGAAAGCTTGTAAAGAAGAAGAAATTATACAATCCTAGGAAAGAGAAAATAGAAGAACAGTGTATGGAACGATGGAATGGAACTCCCTCTCTCAAGCAGCTAGGCTTGGGTATTTATAAGAGATTTTATGATGAAAATCATCATCTTTATTCACTAATCACTACCCTTGAAATATTCAGATGATTCACCTTCCTTAGGAGTTTTTATTTCTGAATTATAGGAACCTACCAGTAGGAAGCAGAAAACGACTTACAGGTAGAACTATTCACTGTTTTGCTTCTACTAGTTGTCTTACTCTCCTACTGGTAGACCACCTTTCTGTCTTCAACCTACCGATAGGACAGTACTCACCTACAAGTAGAATAACTCTCTATTTTTCTCCTACTTGTATTATTGCTATCCTACTCTACCGATAGAAAGAGTCTTTTCTCAATTATGCTTTTTGTGGCATTTGCTTCACTCTTGGACCTTTTAGCTCATCCTTCAAGTCCTCTATTCCATTTAAACACGTGCAATTACATGTCCTTACACCAATTCACCTACAAACACACATATTCACTATAAAATACAAAACTCAACTAAAACAAATGAATTAAGTAACTAGCATAGTTAAGACGGGTGATATGAGACCAATAATATGCAATATTATGTTCTCATCAATAGAAAAAACTAAGAAAATTGGTTATGTACATTTTTGCACAGGAATGTTTGTTTCTCCCTGTTGTTGTAAATGGATGGTATCCCCTAATCTTTTGTTTTGGTACAAACGACACCATTGTGTACTCTGTTATATAGTTTATCCATTTATGGTGTTATTAGCTAGCATTATTGATTTTAAATGCATTATTGCATTTTAGACACATGTATTGTCACATGTTAAGTTATGCTTCCATATCTGGGAAACTAAGGGGGTCTCTCAGGATGGGGTAATTTTTGCCATATTCATTTCCAACTTCTGGTCTGGCTTGACCATGAGAATCTTCATGTTAGGTTCACGACAATAGGTTCCTTTAGAGGCATTCCTACTATCTTGTTCCTCTTCGAGCATATGCTCGTAACACATTTCTGGTGTTGCCAATTCGAACAAATCATTAAACTCTATCCCTTAATTGTGGAGAAAAATGCAATACTTCATGTGTAGGATCTTTCCACTCGATTATACACAAGAAATCGCATGCTAGACCAAGAGAGGGTGAATAATTTATTAAAAATTTTGCTTAGACAAACACCAATTTTAACCCAATTCGAGCTCAATTACTTCTTTTCACAATGATATGGAAATTTAAGTGAGAACCCCTTTTAAATTACTATAACTCAAACCACCCATGCAAATTATTGTATTGATTTTATCAATTTATTAATTAACACTCAATCTAACATGGTGATCCCAACCAAGGCAACCCAAATCTAATTAAGTAACTATATATAATATTAGATTCAAACAATCAATTAGTCAAATACATAGTGCGCATGTGTGTGTATCAAATCACAAGTGTATATGTAAAAGCAATAAATAACACAAGTAATTTGTAATCGCAAAAACCCTTTTCAGGAAAAACTGTGTGTACCTTCTCGGTTCACCAAAGTCTAATCCACTAAATCCAAAGTCAATCTACAAGTACTAGACCCAAAAATATTAATTTACATCAACCAATCCACATAGTTAGATGCTCCTGTCCTTCGTAGATCTTTCTGTCAAAGGCCCTCCTTTGATGTTATGGTTAGTTTCACTTGAACTCCCTACCCGCACGGTTAGTCTAGGCCTCAAGCAATCATGGGTACGCCAAAAATTCTTGATATGTACACACCAATGAATTTATTAAACTATCAAAATCTTCTTCTCTAAGTTGTGAGGTTTGGTAGAATCTCTAGTAATAGCCTTTTAGATCTTAGGGACTAGGTTGTGGTGGAAGTTCTCAAGGTAGACATATAATTTTCTCTCTTAGAAATCTCACAAGAAACTTAACCTATGTATGGGAAAGCTCTCCCTATTTATAGGTCCGAAATAAGGGTAATTTTAGTAAATAAGAAAACTCAGATTCACGAACAACCGCACGATCGGAAGGAGGGCAGTCATAAGGCAATTGTCGTTGGAACGAAAAATACGTTTCAAACCTAACTAAGGCAAGCACTGGTCGAGCGACCATGAGCAACGCTTGACCGACCATAAAGGACCACTTGAGAGAGCTCATTGAGCAAGCCCTATGTTGTCGTCTATTGCATTTTTCAATTTCCTCCCCTAAGTCATAAAGTAACTACTCTAGTGAAGGCTGGCAAACATAGATCCGTCCCTACAGGTTTTTAAGCATAAAATCATACAAAAACTTGTCATCTTGAACACTAAAGGGTGTTGTTCAAAGAGGGGTCTGATTATGACTCAAACTATGTTTTCAAAACTCATAAATGATTTTAAAAAAAAATTATTTTAAAATCACCTAGGAGTCATAGTTGAATTGCTTCTAATTCCATTTTTATCCTAATCAACCTAAGTTAAAAATAATTAAACGTTCTTCTTAGGTGTTTAGTTCATTACCTTATCCTAAGCATGAAAGTGCATACAAAGGTTGAATGTTGTTACTTTGACGCTTGATCTCCTCCCTTCAATGACGCTTTCAGATCTTGAACTTGATAGCATCATGACCATGGAATAGGTTGAGATTTATAATGGACTCCATAAAATTAGTCAATTATAAATATGATCTAACACCTTCAAACTTCTTTTGAAGCTCAAAACTAAGTCCGTTTTGTGCTATGCGAACATATTCCATTTCAGGCAAGGCCAACCGGCACATGTTCCTTGCTTTCTTGAAACGAGCAATATATTGCTCTGTAGTCTCTAAATCGACCTATTGTCAGGTCATAAAATCTTGATTGTTCAAACGACTCTAACGAAGCGCAATGCTACTTCTAAACTCTTTTCTCTACCTTGGGGATCAAAGACTTTACTAATTTCCAATCAAGCAACTTAATGAACTAAGATTTGGGAAAGAACTACTAGGATTAACAACAAGAAAGTAAATGGCAAATATAATTGTGCAAACTAGTGTACTCTACATTAATCAAAAGGAAGATCACCGGAGTGACGGTTTACACGGTAAAGAAAATTTGCAAAATAAACTAAGTAAAGGAGATGATGGCTTTGTGCTTTGTTGTCTGTTAATCGCTCTCTATAGCCTCTCTTTCGGTATTTATAGGGGATGACCTTAATCATCAAGACCATCTTTCTAGCCATGACTACAATCATGACATCTTCTCCTAATACTCTTAGATGTGCACTGAACCGTCTCCAACTGAAGGCTTATGATGTCACATCTCCTTATTTTTTGGGATTCATGGAGTCCTATTCTCTCAACCCTCTTGTTGTATGTGGACTCTCTCTAACTTTATTTTGACCGTTGGATCTTTGTCATGTGTCGTTCTCAAATTTTGATGTTTGGGTGTAAACAATATCAGAAACAAGATTAGCCAACCATGGTTAATTTTTTGGCTCTAATTTATTAAACATGGTCAAGGATGTTTTTGAAATTTCATCATCTCAATCATTTTCGTCAGCCAGGTTGCTCACTTTGGAACTTGAGTGGGCAAATTGTTCAACAGGGACCTGATTGAAACAAGGCCCATAGTTTAAGGGAAAAATTTGTAATTAATCCTACACATAAATATAATATGTAGCTTGTGACTTAACTCTTTGATTGTGTTTACATATTGTCATGTACACNGAATAGGTTGAGATTTATAATGGACTCCATAAAATTAGTCAATTATAAATATGATCTAACACCTTCAAACTTCTTTTGAAGCTCAAAACTAAGTCCGTTTTGTGCTATGCGAACATATTCCATTTCAGGCAAGGCCAACCGGCACATGTTCCTTGCTTTCTTGAAACGAGCAATATATTGCTCTGTAGTCTCTAAATCGACCTATTGTCAGGTCATAAAATCTTGATTGTTCAAACGACTCTAACGAAGCGCAATGCTACTTCTAAACTCTTTTCTCTACCTTGGGGATCAAAGACTTTACTAATTTCCAATCAAGCAACTTAATGAACTAAGATTTGGGAAAGAACTACTAGGATTAACAACAAGAAAGTAAATGGCAAATATAATTGTGCAAACTAGTGTACTCTACATTAATCAAAAGGAAGATCACCGGAGTGACGGTTTACACGGTAAAGAAAATTTGCAAAATAAACTAAGTAAAGGAGATGATGGCTTTGTGCTTTGTTGTCTGTTAATCGCTCTCTATAGCCTCTCTTTCGGTATTTATAGGGGATGACCTTAATCATCAAGACCATCTTTCTAGCCATGACTACAATCATGACATCTTCTCCTAATACTCTTAGATGTGCACTGAACCGTCTCCAACTGAAGGCTTATGATGTCACATCTCCTTATTTTTTGGGATTCATGGAGTCCTATTCTCTCAACCCTCTTGTTGTATGTGGACTCTCTCTAACTTTATTTTGACCGTTGGATCTTTGTCATGTGTCGTTCTCAAATTTTGATGTTTGGGTGTAAACAATATCAGAAACAAGATTAGCCAACCATGGTTAATTTTTTGGCTCTAATTTATTAAACATGGTCAAGGATGTTTTTGAAATTTCATCATCTCAATCATTTTCGTCAGCCAGGTTGCTCACTTTGGAACTTGAGTGGGCAAATTGTTCAACAGGGACCTGATTGAAACAAGGCCCATAGTTTAAGGGAAAAATTTGTAATTAATCCTACACATAAATATAATATGTAGCTTGTGACTTAACTCTTTGATTGTGTTTACATATTGTCATGTACACTGATTCCAATCTCAGAATCTTTCTGATGGTGATTCTTCCAAGTGGGGAACAATACCTGTCTTTTGAAGTATGTGAGAGTTTCATGGTGAGGATGGATATTTTGGAGGTGAGAATAGCCCACCATTTTGGTCTTTTGAAGAGGCGGTGATGAGGGTAATTGTTGAGAGGAGGGATATAGAGAGGAGAAAGAAGACAGTTAGAGAGAGAGAGAGAGAGAGGGAGAGCAAAGAAACTTCAAGAAAAAAATGACGGTGGCCATCATAGTGAAAATAGAAATGAGGAATTTTCAGGCCATTTATGACAACAGTCAACGTCATTGCCGAGTCATATTTGACTGACCAAAAAAAGATAAAAATAAGTATCAAATAATGTGACATTACTATAATGGTATTATTGGTTTCGCTTTTACATATTCGAAATTTAAATTTGTCTCATTATAGTAATGTTACATGATTTGGTATATATTTTTGGTCTATAGCACAACTACGTCATCGTCCGTTTACACTAACCCATAAATAAAAGGAGGTTAATATTGCAAGTATAATAATATTACTGTCACCAGGCCGAAGTTTGAAGAGGTTGGTTGTTAGCAAAATCAACCTAATGGTAATTGCAACTGGTATATTGTTTTTATTTTGTTTCTTAGCTGGTGTTGTACCCTGGTCATTAAGTTTCCATGGAGGCATAGAGTTATGTATGCAAAAACGATGAGTGTTTGCCCAGCTATTGCGTGAAAAACTCAACCTGGATTCGAAGGAATTGACGGGGGAGTACGGTCGCAAGACCAAAACTTAGAGGAATTGACGGGGTCTGCATAAGCGGTGGAGCATATTCTATCCTAATGAACCCACACCAAGATTTGGTGTCCCCTTGTTAGTATTGTGGGAAGAGATTGTGTGACATAACTTCCTTCTCCTTCTATTGCCTCTCCATGTATTTTATCACTTAGCAGTAATAAAAATTTCCTGATAAAAATAGAGCAGCAAAGAGAAGTGCTGAAAACATAAGGAAGGAGCAAGGGCATAGCTTGTGCATCCGCTCTGTTTTTCTTTAAAAAGAAACAACTGAGAATCAGTTCTTAAAAACGGACTCAAGAGTTTTAATGAACAGCAAAGCTGGCCTAAGGCTCTGTGAATCTGAAAACAAAGATGCAATTATATCCAAAAGTTCATGGCTTAGACTTTTGGATTTTGGCCTTGCACCATGCTTCTAAACTTTAAAAAAAAAAAAAAAA
>CAUOFW020004724.1:1249849-1283854 GCA_963454935.2 Ilex paraguariensis
ACTTTTGGATTTTGGCCTTGCACCATGCTTCTAAACTTTAAAAAAAAAAAAAAAATCAGTTGTTTTGATAAAAAAAAATGCCTGCAATACCTTCTGAAAAATACAATCAAACACTGATGCAACTATTGGTGAGGACTTTGGCCCTCAGCTCTAACATTTGTTTATCGAATTTCAGAAATAGGACCCTGCTCTAACATTACTTAAAGAGGGAAGCTGGGTGCATCCTAGTCATGAAATTCAACGTTTTGACATCGTCAAAATTTTATGCTTCACTTGATCTGCTATACAAAAAGCATTTCCCTTATAGAAACATTATAAGATCTGTCAAGTACTAGTGGTGAGACTGCTGGAAATGTACACCGAATGTCATGGAGGCATTCTTCTTTAGAACTATTATCAGCTTTGGAACTTCAAGGATGGACAAATCAGAGAATCATCGCTGCAAAATCTTGGGTATTTTCCTGCAAAATTTTGCCAACATCAGCAACTATTAGCTTCACAGCAATTTAATAAAGTGATGTTTTAAGAGAAACAGGACAGAACATGGTGCTTTAACTTCAATCTTTTGGGAGGCAACTCAAGATACAAATCCCCTACAGTGAAACTACCACAAATTGATGCCAAAACCCTAGAATAACAAAGTAATTGAAACATTGCCACTTCACAAAATCATTTATTTTATTTACCTAATAAGTTTCAAGTTCATAATTTTAAATAACAGAAAATTATGAAAATGCCTGATTTTTGTATCTTCTAGTTTTGCTTGGGAAGCGAGGGAGGTTATTCAACCAATTTGATGCGGTAGATCTTTCTGGACTACTTCAACTTATCCAGGGCTAGTCCTGCTAGTGAAACAGATAAAAGTAGACAAATGGTCAATAAATATATCACTAGATGTTTATGGGCTTCTATTGCACATTTGAAAATATGTAACCTCTAATTTAACAAAAAAACGTGGGTTCTAGTAGATGACAGGCAGAGGGTTGTCTTGGTCCTCGATCCCAATATGGCAATACCAGTGAAGAAGGCAACACAATCATACGAGCCAGGAAGGCATACCATGAAAAGACCTTCTATGATGTTAGGATTGAGACTACGATCTCCAGTATCTCTAAGCAGAGTAACACGCTTCACTTTTGTTGGTACCTATTCATGCATTTGACAGGCAATCAGGGAGGAGGGCAAGAAGCAGAAACATACAATGCATTAGTCTTCAAAGCACTTTGCTGCACACTACAGAACCAGTGTTAAAAACTTCAATTTTGGCTCCCTACCAAAATAAAACTAAATACTGTAATACTTGAAATACATCAAAATGTGTTTTCTGATGTGCAAAGAAGTTTTAAAATCAATCAAAAATACTTGCCAGATTTCTATTGCAGTTCTTCAAGTGCCATTATCTGGTGGAGTGATAAAAGTGACAGACTGGCAACCCTATGGTTGTGGCCTCAAATGCAAGAATTGTGACTCTGCAAAATGTGAGGACCAAGTCCCAGCACCCTTGATTACCGAAGACCAAAAGGGATAGCAACTCTTTGTATTGCAGTTCCTTATTTTTTTTGAGGTTTGAACATATCCAATCTTGATGCTGTCAGAAGGAGACGTGCACAAAGATGTAACTTGAGATAACTGCCTCATTTAACAATATTCTGCAAATCTCCAGTCAGCTCTGATTGATTGGACTACAATTCCAGGAAAATATGATGTATAGCCCTCTTGTTGGTCCAAGGATTCAGGTCCAGTGAAACAAATAAATGTAACAGGGTGCAAAAGCCTGGAATGAACAATCATCAACCCATAAAATTTATACCCATAGCCATTTTATTCTGAACTCTTCCACCAAGGCCTGTCCAATGGAGTTTCTTTGAAAGCACGACGATTTGGTGCACACAAGCCCCAATACGGTATGATCAGTAAAGCAGCAAAAGAAACATGTAAACATTATAGCGCACAAATCATTGGCCAATTGTCTCAGATATTCTTCCAAACCAATAAATATTTTAGGAATGTTCACTTTATTCCTACCAATAATCTCGACAGGAACAAGAACCATCTTTGAAATGATGAAACCGTGTAGAATCTCTTACTATGATTTCTCTGCCCACAAGTTTGGAGATAAATTTTATGGCAGAGTGACAGTCATTACAGACTCTAAGGTTCTTCATGATCCTCAAAGTAGTATTCTCTGCAGTATTCATTAGACCAAATGCAATGGCAAGCTTTTCACTATGATGTCTAAGGATTAGCTCTTTAACTTCTTGATCAAGATCATGCAACACTGCTTCAGCATCTGGAATGAAACCCATCTTTTTTATCTCTTTCCAGATTTTTGCCATCGTCTGATAAATTGCATTTCTCTGTGGGTGAAGTGCATCTTCAACACCAAAGATATGAACTTGATTTTTTATTTGAACCCAACTGAATCCTTGATCTTTCTTCACCTGTCTCTCCTTCATTGACTTTCTAATCTTACCAGCATCCTCCCATTTTCCACAAGCAGAATAGACATTAGCAAGTGCTGAGTAGGCCCCACTGTTGTCTGGCTCAATTAGAAGCAACCTCTCTGCTGCAACCTTTGCCAGATCAACATTTTTGTGTGCCCTACAAGAAGCTAAAAGTGAACCCCAGGCAATGACATCTGGTTCAATTGGCATATTTTCTATGAAATCATGTGCTTCTTGCAGCAATCCAGCACGCCCAAACAGATCAATCATGCAAGCATAGTGGCTTGGAGTGGGTTCAATTCCGTGTCTATCTTTCATCATTCTGTAGTAACTACGGCCTTGTTCTACCAGTCCCACATGGATGCAGGCAGACAGCACACCAACATAAGTTATGTGATCGGGCTGAACGCCAACTGTGAGCATCCTCTCAAATAGTTCAACAGCTTCCTCCCCAAGACCATGTTGAGCTAAACCTATGATCATGGAAGTCCAAGAGACAGTGTCCCTATTCCAGAGTATTAGATTGAATATTCGTCTTGCACCTATGATGCTTCCGGCTTTGGAGTACATGGTAATTAAAGCATTGCTTACAGAAACTGATGATGCTTCCCACCACCTAATGGCTTTTGCATGGATTTGTTTGCCATGATCTAAAGAAGCCAGACTCGAACTCACACTCAACATGGCTGCTAGAGTGTAGTTGTTTGGCCTTGGGCCCTCTCTAACCATTAATTTGAAGAGCTCCATAGCATCATTACAGAAGCCATTCTGCACGTAACCAGCTATCATGGCAGTCCAGGCAACCACATCACGGTCCCTTAATGAGTCGAAAATCTGTCTGGCTGGATTTATATCTCCAAGCTTGATATATCCGTCTAGTAGGGCGGTAAATGCTATAACATTGAGATTGGAAGTCACATTTTGTTCTAAAATTGTTCGCGCAATTCCAACCCCACTAGACTTGGAGTACATGGAGATTAATGCATTCCCAACTGGTCCAGAAGTATCAAATTCTGTTCTCATAATCCAAGCATGAATTTGCTTCCCTAGACTTATAGTCTCCATATTGGCACAAGCAGCTAAAGCACTAGCCAAAGTGTACTTATCAGGCTTCAATGAAGAAACCTTAAGCATCTTAGAGAACACTTCCAATGCTTCAAGATCAAATCCAAGCTGATTGTAACCCGCAATTATTGAATTCCAGGAAACAATATCACGTTCAGTCATTTGTTCAAATTGAAACACTGCAAGATCAACTCGACCAGACTGTATGTGCAATGAAATCATAGCATTCCAGCTAGAAACGCTCTTCAGTGTCATCCTGTTAAAAACAATATTGGCCATAACTGGATCACCAGACTTTGCGTACATATTTAACAATGAATTCGCCACAGGAATATAGCTGCTGAGCCCAAGCTTAACAACAAACGAGTGAACCTTCCTGCCTATATCCAATGCTTCAATGGAAGCACATGAAGCAAAAATATTCGTAAACGAGTACTGGGTTGGCAAAATTCTAAATGAAATCATCTTTAAAAACATCCGAATCGCAACATCAAAACAACCCATCAGATTATAACCTACAATCATCGCAGTCCAAGAAACAGCATCAGGATCAGGCATTTCTTCAAAAACACGCCGCGCATCATTTATCCTACCCTGTTTTGCATATGCTGATAAGAGTGTATTCCAAGAGGATGTGTTCTTAATAGGCATTTCATCGAAAACTTGGTGGGCATCGGAAATATACCCAGTCTTGGCATAGACATTGATGAGGTTATTCAGGAGGAACACCCCAAGATGAAGCCCAGATTTGATTATCCGACCATGAACCGATCTCCCGGAAAATGGGTCATTGGTTTTAAGGCTTGTTTGCAGAAGAGAGGTGTAGAAATCTGATGGACAGCTGACAGAATGCGGAGTTGGATTTTCCATTACAAACTATGGAGCTATGTCAAGTAATAAAAATACGATCAGAACATTAATCAATAGTTTAGATTTCATAAATTTTGTTGCTAAGTATTACATCATGTGATGCTTTAGCGATAACATAGAGAGAGAGAGAGAGAGGACTGTGTCCATGACCGGAGAGAATCAGAGGTTTAATGATTACAATTTGGCGGGAATGAAGCAACGACATTGGCGAGACTAGTTAGTATTTTAGGTCTAAAATGTCGACCTTTTGACCTATCCTACGGGGTTTAAAAGAAAAAAGTCTCAAATAATAATTAATTTTAAAATAATTTTTAATTGGATTGACGTTTTTAGGTTAAAAACGTCAAATAAATTGATGTTTTTAACACAAAAACTGTAACTCACATTCAACTTAAACATATTAAACGGACTGACATTTTTATTTAAACATCACTTAATTTGACGTTTTTAAGTTGAATGCTCTGATTCTTTTTTTTCCTCTTCTATTTTAATTGAAATAAAATAAAATTTTACGGACTACATTAAAACCCGATAAAAAATTTATGAGTCACTTATGATAATTACCCAAATCAAGTGGAATGATAAACAAATCATGTGACTTTTTGCAAAGAAGGAGTAAAAAAAGAAATAGCTCAATTTAAATAAGATGCCCTAGCGGTGGAGTGATGTGTTAAAAGAAGTAGTTTGATATTTGGCAAATGAGTTGAACGCGTCAGTTGGATTGACGTGTTTAAAAAAAATGAGATCAATTAACGTTTATTAGGGCCACTATGTTGGGGTAAAAAAAGTTTAAAAGGTCAAATAGACTGATATTTTTAGGTTAAATACGTTAGTGCATTGGACATTTTTTTCTAAAATCCCATGAGATGGGTCAAAACCCCTCTAAATATCATTACTCACCAAATGTTATGGTCAAAGCACTTTTTATCTTCCTGATTAAATTAGAATTTAATGTAATTAAATAAATTTTGTAATCGATCCCATTACTTTTCAGATTAATTTAAAAAATATTCAACGAGATTTTACCGTACACTTGTGGGTGCTTAAGGCTTTTGGAGGAGTCCCCGGTAAGTGATTTATTTGAAGGTTAGATCCCTCAAAGAGATCTTCGCGGAGGTCGGGATAGATTTCACCTTCTGGAATCTCCCTATCATAAGTTCTGATTCTACTACCTCTATTGTTGTTTGTCTCTTTTTATTTCAAATACGAGAACGAATGTAAATTTAAAAAAATTTGAAACTTGACAATTTTTTAAAGTCATGAAAGATTACTTTCTCATCAATTCTCTAATTTCGACATGAATAATTTATCTTTAATCGAATCAAGAGAGAATTAGTTGAAATGTACGTAAACTGTCCTAAAAATTATTGACCACAATACTAAAGAGTTATATTGTCACAGTACTTCAATTTATTATTTATTAGCGGTGAAAAATAAAAGTATTGTTTTAGTTAATTTCAAATAAAATGGTGGATAGTTATAAAAAATTGTAAAATATGATCATAAGCAACCTTTGATTTCTAGTTTATAAATTCAAAATATTTAAAAATTGAAAAGTAAAAAGAGAATACAGATATATGATTAGAATGACTTTTTTTAATTACAACTTGATAGGGGGATCTTTCATTACCGCAAGCTTTATATTTTACATAGATAATATATTGTGTTATAATTAATTGAGCTTAATCTAGTTAGTCGCTCTTAATTTTCTTTATGACTTTCTGAAAACAAAGAGATCAATCGATTAATCTTTGTCAAAGGCATGATTAATTCTTATGTTCCCTTCTCTAAAGGTTCTATTATGCTTTTTTTTCCATACTTTTTATAAACCTCTATGGGTACTTTCTATTCCGTAGAAATAAAAGTTGAATTTTCTTTGTAACAGTGATATGTAGAGGTGACAATTTTAACTCATTACTCATTAATTTGTCCATAAATTAATGAATTGGGTAATATCATTCATTTTAATTAAGCGAATTAATATGAATTACAAATGGGTAACCATTGGATTGAGTATTTATCTTTTTATTAAATAACACAAGTAATAAAATTAAATAAATATATTAATATACCAAAAAATACACACATATACACTAATACACCAAAATATATACACACTAGTACACAAAAAACACATACTAATACACCACCCATGACCCCGTGGGTCGATCCATAATCTATGAGTAGACTCATGACCCATGAATCAACCCATAACTCATGGATCAACCAACTACCCTATAGGCTGACCCATAACTCATAGCCCATAATTACCCCGACCCATTATTTATTTATTTTTTTTATTAAATATATTTTAATTTTTGTGTTAGTATATGTGTATATTTTTAGTGTATTAGTTTGTGTGTTTTTTGGTGTATTAGTGTGTGTGTATATTTATATTTTAGTGTACTACTAATGTGTGTGTATTTATATGTGTTTTAATGTATTAATGTGTTCATTAAGAATTTTAATTATTTTATAGGTTAATCGGTTTAACTCAACCTGTTATAAACTCAACTCATTATAACCTATTCACTATATGAGTAAAAAATAAATTAAATTTATTTTAATCCAATCCAATTTAACCCAACCCATAACTAACCAACTCATCTATTTGCCACCTAACCAACTCATCTATTTGTCACCTCTAATCCGCCAATGCAAATAAATAAATAATAAACTATAGCTTTTGTTCCAGTGTGGCTGCTAAACCTTCCAAGTAACTGAAAACAATATTATCTCCAAAATTCCATGCTCCGGTTTTCTATTGTGGTGCTTAGCCTATGCTACTAAGGGGTCAAAATTATCATTTGGTACTAACCTTGAAAGCAAGAAATTTTCTTGCAGTTCTTGCCAAAACATCTTTTTTTCTTGATTGGTAATTCATTTATTGTCATTGTACATCTTTCTTTCCATGGCATAAAAGCCACCCATCAAATTTAATGCAACATTAATAGGAGGGGAGGTAGAGAGAGAGAGAGAGAGAGAGAGAGAGAGAGAAGCGCATCAATCATTTTCAAAATGATAGGTACATAAGCACTACATATCCTCAGAAACCAGCTGGAAACCCATTCTTTCTTGGGTCACTCACAGCAACAAGCTCCCCGAAATTTGAAGCCTGTAACTCTTGAACTACAAATTGGCAAATGGTCCCACCAGCAAGACCTTTTAGGACATGGCCTTTTTTTTGAAGGGCTTTCCTTGTCTCTTTAGGAACTTCAAAGTGATCACGAATCACTGTGGTCCAATTCTCATACTGAAGCACATTAGGAATCAGCTGCACAAACAACATTGTGTCAGACAAGGATGGTTTCCCAAGGTCTAATTAATAAAATTGTGACAATGGTTGTAACCCACCAGATTGAGTCGTAACTTTCAATGGAGTACAGTTACCAAAAAAAAAAAAAATTGGTGGGCAATGGCAAAAACATCAGCCTTCTAGATAAATTCAACAGAAAAACTAAAACTGGGAAAGCATAAGCAATTTTGTTGCAGAATAAATGACCTTTTGCTTTTGGGGTTAGTTTCGGATGAGGTGGTAACTGAATATTGATGCCTTCCCTGCTCTCTACAATCATTTTTTTACATGAGTCATGATGCATCGATTATTAGATACAACGTCTTAAGTTAAAATCCTCCGAGCATTTAACCGATACACGTGATTTGTCGGTGATTGTGTGTATTTGAGTTCAAATAAAATGTGGTTGAAACGATTTCTGATTACGCGATAAACAATTTATTTAACGTGAGCATGAGAAATAACTCATCTGTTATCCTCTCAGCAGAACATGTTGGAAGAGGGGCTTTTATAAAGAGGTGCTATAAGTGGGTTGAATAATGACCTGATGATATACTCTTGGAGCCATGACAGAAGAGAGTGGATCCATTCCCTTGACAAAATGATTCAAGAATACCTCTGCTGTCCCAGCAATAATCATGGCTCCTCCACTTGCACCTAAAACTGCTTTCAAGTGTTTACCCTGTAAAATCACATCATAAAATTAATATTATAATACCATACAAAGTCAAATTTTCAATATGATATGAATTTGACATGATTAATTAAAACAATATATTGTTGGTTTTTGTTGAACACCATTAACTCAATTTTGACATAACAAACTAGTTTAATTTTCTTGTAAGTAGAAAAATGTCTAATATAGTAGTATTTCATATAGCTATATAGTAGTATGTGATGCTGGTAGGATGAAATGGTTTTAGTTTGACTTTGCTTAAATCGTATGAAAGTATATTTTAAATTTATGAGTAACCTTTGTGCGCAGGATTTAGTTGAGAGAAAGAGGGATCTTAGTTCCAAGGTTTTTAGCTCACGAGTAGCACAAAAATAACACATACCTCAAATTATACAATCCAAATATGACACAAATCTAAAATGACACAATCCGAACATGACATGACACAACTAAACATGACGTGAACACCACGACACTATGCGATTCAATTGACACTCCTAATTGGATACTCCCAAGTCCCGACTCAAGCAGATCAAAACTATGAAAACCAGTTGGCAAAAAATCTTACCTGAAGGACAAGTGTGGGTGTCATGGATGACATTGGTCTCTTGCCTGGATGAATAAAGTTGGCAGGTGCTGGTGGTTGAACATCTGCAGAAGCATTCACTGGCATGGAGAAATCATCCATTTCATTGTTAAGGACTATCCCCGTACTTGGTGACAGAATTTGTGCACCAAAGTATGAATTTACAGTACTGGTCATGGAAACTGCATTTCTTTCACTGTCTACAATGGACATGTGGCTGGTGCCGTGATCATAGATCGGATTCCAACTGTTATGAATCAAAAAAATCAGACCTGTGATAAAAAATCATTCTTCGTTTCAAAAATCAGATCTAATCCAAATAACTCAATTTAAAGCTAAATTTTAACATATTACATTTTTATTTCAACTCCATTTCGTCGAATATTCACTCCATTCATACATATGTGTGGTATATCCATCCTGTATGTCAAATATGACAATGAATTCAGGTTGGGGATATGAATACTTGACCAAAAATGTCAATTTATATCCGACTATTAGCATGTATTGTGGATCAATCCAGTGACAGGCCTACTTGTGAGATTTGGTATATCATAAATCACAACATCTTGTGTTCTGATTCTGTCATTTTTGCTTTGTAAGTCATTTTTACACTCATATTACAGATATATCACATATTCATACTCCTGCGCTTAAAAATGCATTCCTGCTGGCTAAATTCAGCTCAAAGAGTACATGCAAAAATTCATATTAGACGCGTAAAACGTAAATAAACGAAAAAAAAAATAATTTCAGACCAAGGCAGGGAAAATAGTAAAGTCTAACTGCACCAGATGATGAATTTTCTTACTAAAAGAGCTACTTACTGGCCACCATAATGACTGGAATTGAAAGTCATATTATCGTATATGGTTTTCTTCAACTCAGCAGCAAATTTAGGTGACAGCAAATCAGCAGCGACTTCTTTTACATTGACATAATCTGGATCACCAAGATTCATCTTGAGAGCGAACGCGTGTTTCAGAGCTTCGATTGCTCTATGGATCCCGAGGGGGCCAAAGTCAAATGGAACTCCATATTGAGCAAGAATGTTTAGTATCTGTCGCAGTACAAACAGAGAGGATGTGTTATGTAGTTGAAAAAAAGGGTAAATTGTGTTTTATTTTCATAATTAGAGTAAGAAATATTTTAGTTCCTTATATTTTAAAGATCTACACATAACCCTTTATTATTTTAGTAGACTAAAATGCAACATCTAAGGTGAACGGGGTTAAAAAATTAGTATAAATATACGATCATACCATTATTTTCTTTAAGAATTTACAGTTTTTTCTTCCTAAGAAATTTATACGAATAGAGAATTTTACTTAATGCATGGAAATGAGACTGGTTTATTTTAGAGAAAGAAAAAATTACAGATACTAAAAGTCATTCTGATAAATCTTTTAAATAAAAATATTGACATTTGAGCATTGTTCATTAGTTTTAATGAAGATTTTAATGGTCTCAGCTTAGTCCAAAACTTAAAACTACAGGGAGTGATGCTTTTGTTTCTCAACTATAATAAAATAATGCATTACTAAATCAAATCATAAGGAATTAATCTGTAATTGTTCTAAATCACACATAAATGGATAACAAGTCATGAAATGTACTTACAAGCACCAATGCAGCTCCTCCTGCAGAAGGAGGAGGCACACCAAGTATTTTAAGGCCAAGAACATCTGCAGATATTGGTTCTCTCAGTTTAACTCGATAGTTCTGCAAGTCCTCCATGGTCAATATACCTCCAACCTTCTGAACATCTCTAACCAAATCCAATCCAACCGATCCATTGTAAAACGCTTCCACGCCATATTCTGAAATCGCTCTGAGTGTCTTCGCCAGTTTTTTATTGTAACAAATATCGCCTGGCTTCAAGAGGGTCTCATTTGATGTAAATAAGTCGTGAAGTCCCTTATCTACCATGATACCAGATTCTGTTTTCACCATTTGCATGTGGAGATACCGCGAAATCTTGAATCCATTTCGAGCAAGATGCTCAGCTGGGCTTACGAGCCTGTTCCATGGAAGCTTTCCGTATTGTTTCCAAGCTTTATGAAGGCCAGCAAGTTCTCCAGGGACTGCTACTGAGAGTGCACCACTGGCTTTTAGAGCAGCATTTCCAGCATACATGTTCTAAAAAGGAGAAACATAGACAGTAAGTTAATAAAGCCCAGTTAGAAGTTAAAATGGTAAGATTGACTATCAATATAAGTTGAAAGGTGCTGAATCAGGAGTTTCTGATGAAGGGTATACCAAACAGGTAATAATGTTTTTCTTTCTTTCACCTACAATAGAACAAGTGTTGGCTCATGTGCTCTCTGTAAAAACTGGTCACCAGATACAGTTAGGATTAAGGAGCATTATTGGGCATTTTCTTTTAAGGCAATTCAAATTTGGACCATTGATTTGCCAACATGATATCAACAGGGAGAAGTTATGGGCTATATTCATTCCACACACACTGCACAACAATGAACAATTGCTTTCAGTGTACTTAATACCAATCAATTAAGAATTTATACCACCTATTATACATTGTTGGATTATACCAAGCATGTAGTTTTAGATGATATTGTAGCATCAGGCTGGTACTAATGAAGTCATTGAGACCTGACACTAAAACATGACCCACACCTGAGACTAAGAGGCCATTAAACTAATTTTAATTTAGTCGAACCGAAGACACTTAGGTGAAAGAAAGGGAGGCCAGTACCTGGGAAGCTAACATGGGAGCACTTTCTCTCATGTCAATGGCTTCTTCCTTCCCTTGGGCTGGCCTGATAAGCATAAATGCACCTCCACCAATACCACTTGAAGCAGGGCTCACAACACCCAGGCAAAGAGCAGCGGCAACTGATGCATCAACAGCATGCCCTCCTTCACGAAGAACATTCCTCCCGATTCTCGAGCATCGCCCATCATCCGTGGCAACCGCACCGTGGCGTGCTGTAATTCTCTCACCTCTAGATTTGGTCAGAGTAGTGCCTTGGATTGAAGTGAAAGACAATAGCGAAAAGAACAGAAATATTAAGATGGAACGCGACATCAACATAGCTGCAAACAGCAATTCAGGGGCATCAGTTCGACTGGCATCAAATTGAATTTGATCAAGAGCTTCAACAAATGATTGCAATGCAAAACTCGGGTGCTTCGAGAATTAGTTAAAATTTCTCTGGAATGGACTTGGATCAATTGGACAACATATTTAGTTTCCGAATAAAAACTTTCACAGTAAGGAGAAGTCCATTTGGACTTCCTTGAAGAAGTGCCCAAATAACATTACAATTTGATGTACAAATCAACTGAAACAAGTGAGTGTGGAGTCCCTTTGACAAACCCAAATGCTAAATTGAGTAATGGGTCAGAGAAATCAAAGTACAGAAAAAAAAACAAAATCATTTTCTGTGTTTTCTTTCCATTGCAGAATTCAAGATTACTGAGATAACATCTTATTATATGTCAAGCAAAAGAAATTCACCAAAACAATGAAGTCCAGCAGAGACGTCTGAATAGAATAAGTGTCAGAGCCAAATACACAAAGAATCGAATTCAATAAGGTAAAATCACTAGAACTTTATTCAACTTCAGAATGTTGAATCATTCCCCATTCATCTCCCCATGTCTTCCCATTTTTTTTCCGACCATACTAAACGAGAGAGAGATAGAGAGGGGCTCCAAAAACCTATAATATAATGTGGGTGATGTTTGGACCACACACCTGTACGAATTAGCCAAAGAAGATTGTGCCGTGGCATTCATTTTATCATTATCAAGAAGAGAATGCACAGTCAGTCCATATGGTTTTTTCAAATTCAAGGACAATTATAGTCCTTGTGATGGAGAGATGAAAGTGATTATTTTGTCTAACTATAGCACCCAAATACTCATAATTTTATTGATTCGTTTTTGTCATTGAAAAATTTAAATGACACACAATTTTGTTAAAAGTTTCTCGGACATGTGTTGACACGCAAGATTATTTTTAAAAATAATAATAATTTTTGCATTATTTGCACAAAATTCATTTTATTTGAATCCACAACTTTAAAATTGTTAGCACGAAACTTGCAGCAATAAAATAATCACTAAATTTAATCAAGGCCTAAACAAGCACAAAAACCAATTACAGTGACTCACGTGGAAGGATGTCTTTCAACAGAAAGATTGAACTTCTTGTCTTCTTTTTTCTCAAGTCTACCCGTACCACAATGATCTTGTCATAAGTTAAGCTTTTTCTTCATGAACAACCTGAAATATAAGGGCATTGATTTGAAGCTGTGGTCATGAACAATAAATACAAGAAAAGTACTTGGACAGCTTGGTCAATGACCATGCTAACTACAGCAACAAACTATGGTTGTGATATGAAATTGCCAAGAAAAAACTAAAAAGAGGTCTTTTTTTTATGGTTGGTCCAAAAACAGTGTGTATACATCTCATCCCATTGAAAAAGAAATAAAACAGAACGGAAAGTCTCACATGGATGGCTTGTCTTGTGCAGAAAACCGAACCCCTCCCGCGAAACGCCACGGCGACTTCTCTGAAACTGAACTTGTTTTTCATGCACAGCTAGCCTAGAATGGAAGGCCAAGGCCCTTTCAATTCAAGCTGTGATGATTATCATCAATGGAGACACTGTTTAAGTACTCACCAACTACTGATATTTATGGCATTGATAGAGACAGAAAAATGCGGCGTCGCAAGTTACAAGCAATGGTTTTTTCTCCTTTGTCTTGTCTGTTCATGCTGGTGAAACGAGGTGTACGAAAGTTGAAATTTTCAGATAGCCTTGTGCTTTTGGAACATACAGATATTCTCTAACTTAAGGAAGGTGCAGATACAGATATTGTCACCCATGTCCTCTTGTGAAGATTTAAAGATCTTATTCTCACTTTTTTTATAAGTCATATTTATAGATATTCTCACCCATGTCCTCTTGTGAAGATTTTTAAAGATCTTATTCTCACTTTTTTGATAAGTCTATTTATATTTCTTTTCTTAGTAAATGTCACTTTCTTTTTTTTAAGTTAATTATAGTGGAGGTCCTAAAGTATGAGATTTATTTTATTTTAATATTTAATATTTTAATTACATTATTTAATTCTTGAAATTCTAAATATATTTATATATGGTCCATCAATTAGACAACGTTCAAATTACAAATAATTTTTTATTATAAATTTATTACGTGATACTTAAATATGGACAAATAAAATAATTTGGATAACTTTTAACTAAATTTTTACTCAAATTTTAGTTATATAGCTATCTAAACAATACAGTTTTGACCATAAATTATTCAAATTTTGGTCAAAAATTACTCATATTATATATTTTTTGTCGAGAGCTACCTAAATTTTGTTTAAGAGCTATCAAAATTATTTTTTGTCTATATTTAAGTATTACATGATAAATTTATGATAAAAAATCATTAGTAATCTAGACGTTGTCTGCTTGAAGAATCATAAAAAAATATATTCAATATTTCAGAGACCAAAATGATGTAATTGAAATATTAAAGATCAAAACGAGACAAATCTCATATTTTGAAAACCTTTATAGCAATTAAACTCCTTTCTTTTTTTTTTTTTTGAACCTTAAATGACGCTTAATTTTTTTGATCAGGAAAAAAAATGGCGCTTAATTCAATGACTGATTTAGCGTCATTGAAAAAAGCAACTGCTATTGAATGATTATAAATCTGATAAACAAGAAATAAATGAATAGAAATATTTTCATTGAAAAAAGCAATTGTTACTAAATGATTCTAAATCTGGTAAACAAGAAATAAATGAAAAGAAATATTTTCACCACAGTGGGCTACCCTTGTTTCCACGCCGGGATTCCTAGTTGTTGCTAAAATTTGATTTTAAGGCGTTTGAATTTATAATTCATCTTTCTTATTATTTAAATTATCTCTTATGTTTCGTTTGATACGATGAAAAAATAGAAGGATAGAAAGTTTGAGGAATAGATAAAACATCATGTTTGGTAAAAAATGAACGTATGAAGGATGGAAAAGTGGATGGATTAACTTTTCTTCCAACTTTTCAAAATCAAAAAAAAAATGGATAAAAAGTTAATTGTTTGTTTTGAGATGTATCTTATTTGTCTACTAGTAATTGCCCGTGCCTAAAAGTATTATATAAAAAAATATAAAAAATAATGGTCAATTACTCAACTCAATGTTCAAAAAGAATGAATTGGAAATTCTATAGATTTAACCATAAAAACAAAAATCAAAATAAAATGTTAGTAATCCAACTATTAGTTTTATCCACCAAATACTTATGGCAATGCATTCTATGAAAATAGGGAAAGACTCGCACTCAAAACTTATATGAATAGTAAAAATATCCCCGTAAGTCACTAAACAAAACTAATAGATTCTAATATTACAGTTCTTTGGTATTGCAGGCGTCAAGTAAAGCACAAAAGAACTAAAGCACTAAATATGCAAATGCAAAAACAAATGCAAAAACAACTGAAAACACATTTTTAATGGATCATTCTTTCAATAGTTCACTAAACTTTATCTTTATTGCACTTTTTCTTCATCACTTTTCTGAATGTTCTTGTGTCAATACATATGCGAAACAGTAAGTTGGGTGAATGTACAACAACCTAGTTTTGCAGAAAGAAATAAAAAAAAATCTTAGTGGAATATATTACTTATAAAAAAAAACGCAATTCGTTAAAACAGTGTAAAGATCGGGTTACCTTTTTATAATATTTCTATCGGTGAAGTTCCGTTGTATTTATTTTGTTTATCTCTTTAGTCAATGCACACCAATCCTAACAATATTAAATGATAACATAAAATTAACGAGATTATTTTATCTCGTTCTTGACGTGCACGGTGTGCCACATGATTTTTTATATATCATTATTGTTGGATATCTAAAACATTATTAAAAGAATCATTCTTGTGAACATAAACAATTATATAACATTTACTTATGTGTTGAATGCAACCATTCATATCACTTTAGGCTTTGTATTTTCTTTTCCTTTAGAGTTAGTAGTTGCCTTTCTTTTTTTCTTTCAACAAAACAATATGGACAAATAAAAAACTATTATAGCTAAAAAAACATAATGCCTATATCATTATATTTAAATTTGTTGTCACCTTTTCAGATATGTGAAGGCAGTTAAGTTCGTATTTATCACGAATCACAATGCCTATATTTTTTTGGTCAAAACAACTAGACCTACCAATTCAAAGAAATTTAAAGCTAAATTGAGCAATAAGATATAAGAAGTAATAAATGAGTCATAACTCTATCGACTTACTGTATGATCTAGGTTATTATCCTTATTCATTTGTCAAAAAAAGGTTAAAAATTTATAATTAGTTAGGGATAATCACCTCTCATAAGATAGATATTATAAGAGGTTGTAAAAGAAATCTATTACAAAAATATCTTATATGACCAAAAATGAAAATGTTGTTCATAGAACACATCGAGGGTGGTTTCGATTGCACCAAGGTACCTTTAGTAAAATTGCCTTCATAAAGATTATGTAGAGAATTTTTTCGAAGCATTGTCGGTAAAGACGATGACTCGAGGTCTCAAAATATAACTAAATAAAGAAAAGAGACAATGTCACAACGAATACCTCAAACAACCAAATTAGTATCCTCAACATCACCACATAAATAATAATTATAGCGATGCACAATTAACAAAAAATCAATAGCCCAATATGCATCAAAGCACATTATTTATCATGTTTGGTTTATGTATTTTATTGGTACGTTAGAAATTTCATAGGTTTATATAACATTTCCACGTTTTGTACCAAAAAAAATAAAATTGAGAATTACATCCAGATTCCTTGGGGTTTGTCACTTAATTACTTAAAATTCTTGACATTTGAAATATTGCACACAGATCTCCTTAGGTTTATACGCGTGAAACACTTAGACCCCTAGTGTAAATATATCCATTAATAAATTACACTTAGACTCCCTTGAAGTTTATAGGTATATAATACTTAGACCTCATTATACCTAGACAAAAAAAACTCTAATCAAAGATAAAATATCAAATATTTTAAATTTTTCATCTAAAATTCATGTTCTATTATGTCATTTATTGAAATAAAATCAAAAATCAAAATTTATTTTTTTAAAAAAAAAATCATAGTTAGTATATAATTATACTATATATTAGAATAAAACTAAAAAATTAAATAAGAGGTCAAACTGTAATGGACACAATATTTTTTAGTTTTAATTGAGGTTGTTTGATATTTTAATTTGGTTGTTTAAACGACTAAGTTAAATTCCAATAAACAATATAATTGTATACTAATTACGATTTTTTAAGAAAAAATTAAATTTTTATTTTTAATTTTATTTCAATAAAAGATAAATAGAACATAAATTTTAATCGTAAAATTTAAAATATTTGATATTTTATCTTTAACTGAAATATTTTTAATCTAACTATAACAATTTAATTTAAGGAGTCTAAATAATATATGTTTACAAACTTCATGAGGTTTGATTATAATTTATTATTAGATATATTTATAGTAGGGGGTGTAAGTGTTATATGTGTACCAACTTTAAGGGATTTGTGTGTAACATTTTAAATATTATGAGGTCTGAGTGATTAAGTGATAAACTTTAAGAGTTATAGATATAATTTTTCCAAAAAAAAGACATAAATTTGAAATTACTTCAATGTCATTAATGCCCTTACCATGGAGAATCTTAGCATAATTTCAAAGAAGCTGACATGGCGTGAAGAGATCGAGAGAGAGTTTTCATGATGAACAAAAATGTTATAATCAAAGCTAAAATAAAATAAAATATTGAGCATAGATGAACAAAATATAAATATTGCATAAATGCACCTAAACAAAATACAATATTGGACAAAACTCAATAAATAGTTTCAAGTCTTTAATAATATAACCAACTCAATCCTGATTATTTGGGCAACTCAAATATCAATTCATATAACCAATGCCAAAAAAATTAAATCTTATATTAAAATTCAAAGCAAAAATCACCTTACTCCTGAACAAAATAAATACTTTAGAAAATGAGACAATAGCGTGAAGTGAAAGAGGTGTGTATATGTGCATGAATTGAGCGTGAGAGAGAAAGAGATACAGAGAGAATGAGAGAGAGTATAGAGTCAAGGTTTACTTGAATTTAGGAAAAGATTTAGAGGAATTAAATTTAAGAATATTAATTTTGGAAATTAAATTTTTTGAATATGAAAAATTTTTGAAAAACTAATATGGTACGTCAGATCGAAATGATCTTATACGTCAATAACTTGATACAATTTGGGATAACGTCGTTCGTCGGATTATGTCTTTTGTGATCACCAAACAATTTAGGCTACTCTTTGTCTCTTAGATTCAAATCGTTCTATTTTATTATATAAATGTATATTATGTATACATTAATTTCATATAAAAATATAATGATAAATATATATATATATATATATATATATATATATATATATATATATATATTTTATAAAAAATAAAATAATAAAAATTTTAACTTAAAAAAAAATATTTTTTTCATTTTAGTTAGGAGTAAAAATTTTCGACTCAACACAATGACATAACTCAAACACGACACAAATTTTATGACATGAACTTGATTATAACTCGATACGACTTTAAAAATGACCTGACACGTGAATAAAAAATATAAAAGGCTCATAATTTTATAACTCAACACGAATCTGATACGATACGACTCGATTGTCAACCCTAATCTTAGCCATCACAAAAAAAAATTAGTCATTTTTATTTTTCATATATCCAACCAAACACAAAAGGAAGAAAAATGTATTATTCCTATTTTCCATCCTTGAAGGATAAAAAGTGTATCTCTCTTACTTTCCATCCTTCCTATTTTTCATCCTTCCTACCAAACGGAGCATAAATGACAATTCAACAATTCCAAATGACAATTCAATCCCAAATGACAATTCAATTAATTTCAGATAACAATTTAAACTCAAATGACAATTCAATCTCAAATAGAAATTCAATCAATTCCAAATGGTAATTTAATCTCAAATAGCAATTCAATCAATCCTAAATAACAATTCAATCAAAACNATATATATATATATATATATATATATATATATATATATATAAATAAAAAATAAAAATTTTAAATAAAAAAATAATTTTTTTATTTTAACTAGGAGTGAAAATTTTCGACTCAACATAATGACACGACTCGAACTTGATACAAATTTTATGACACGAACTTGATTATAACTCGACATGAACTTAAAAATGATCTGACACGTGAACAAAAAAATATAAAAGACTCAAAATTTTATAACTCAACACAAATCTGACATGACACGACTCGATTGTTAATCCTAATCTTAACCACCACAAAAAAAAATTAAAAAAAAAATTAGTCATTTTTATTTTCTATCTATCCAACCAAACACAAAGGAATGAAATTATATCATTCTTACTTTCCATCTTTGAAGGATAGAAAATGTATTATTCCTACTTTTCATCATTCCTACCAAACAGATCATTAGAGTTGAGTATCGATAAAGTGAAATATCGTTTGTTCCTAATTTAGTGATCTTATTTGGTGATATAATAAATTATAATTATTGAATTGAAAAATGAATCTCAATTAATAATGGGATTTAATTTTAACGTAATGACAAAAATGATAAGATTATCAAATAAAATCAGTACATAATGCCTATATAACATTGTCATCGGTAAATGGATATTTCTTTGTCTGATTAAGAATGAACTAAATTGTGGTGGCATATAAAATAAAAAATAAAAAAACCTTTGTTTCAAAGTACGATATTTTCAAAATTTATAGTTTCCAAAATCGAAATTCCCAAATTTAATTCCTTCAAATCTTTTCCTTAAATCAAGCAAATATTTCTCTCTCATTCCTATGTATCTCCATCTCTCATGCTCAATTCACACAAAAAATATCAATTTTTCACAATATTTTCCTATGTATCTCTTTCTGTATCTCACAAAAATATCACAAAAATATTAGATGGTATCTTATTCAAGCAAATATTACATCTCTTTGTAGATAGATAATATATATCACAGAGAAAAATAGTATATTATGAAAACATTTATCTGTATCTTTCTTTAAGGGAAAATCATGTAATAAATATTAGATAGATGATATATATCACGAAAATATTCATTTGTATCTATTTCCTTCATTTAAACAATACTACAAACATGAATCATAAAAATTCAATAGTTAATTTTATTTTTTTCTTAATCAATAAAAAAAAACATAACTTGCAAAAAAACTAATTTAACAAATAAAATATGCTTAAAATGTAAAATATATATACACAATTAAATTCAAGTTATTGAACAACTTATATATCAAGATATATATTAAAGAAAATATGCTTAATATTTAACATATACAAGATTAAATTTATATAAAAACACGAATCATACAAATTCAATATTTACTAAATAATCTAATTCTAAATACCTAAGAAAAATGATACAAAATTACAAGTGAGAGAAACGATATAAAATTATAAGCAATATTATGAATACGAATCATACAAATTCAATATTTAGTGAACAACACAAAACAACAATCATTACTAAATAATTCAATACTAAATAGCATTTTGTTTAAGAAATATACTAAAAATATAAATAATCGAGAAAAATGATATAAAATTAAAAGCACTGCTAGAAACTCGAATCAAACAAATTAAATAGTCAATTTTATTTTTACCATAATCAATAAAAAAAAGCATAACTTGCAAAAAATCAAATTTAACAAAGAAAATATGCTTAGCATATAAAATATATATACAAGATTAAATTTAAGTTACTAGACAACTCAGATATCAAGAGATATATTAAAAAATATATGTTTAATATTTAAAATATACAAGATTAAATTTATATACAAACACGAATCATACAAATTCAATATTTACTGAACAACATAAAATAACAATATTTACTAAATAATCCAAATCTAAATAGCCAAGAAAAATGATACAAAATTACAAACGAGAGAAACGATACAAATTTATAAGCAATACTATGAATACGAATCATACAAATTCAATATTTAGTGAACAACACGAAACAACAATCTTTACTAAATAAAGTTTAGTTTAAGAGAATATAATAAGGATATAAATAACTGAGAAGAATGATATAAAATTAAAAGTACTACTATAAACTCAAATTATACAAATTCAATAGTCAGGTTGTATCTTTTGGAAGTCGGTTGAATTTTTGATAGTTATATTTGGTCATTTGACAACATCTGCATACTTAGTTTATCTATGGGAGTATTGTTTTAATTTTCATTCTATTAGTTATAAATTTTGTTATTATTTAGATAAAGTTGATTATGAATGTTAAATTGTGAATTTTGAATCAAAAACATAACATTGAATATTATCAACTGATATATTTTTTCAGATGTTTAAATTATTATATTTCAATAATAATGTAACATCCCAAATTCTCCCTTGGACGACATTATTATCTAAAATCATTCACATGATGAGAGCAACTAAATGAACTTCATAACTAAAGAGAATTTCATTCATCATCCACAATATATACAACATCATCCAAAAGAATATACCCAACTATGTCAATAACATTCCAAAAATTAATTATTATATTGCAGTGGAATAACAAAAATATTAGACTTCACCTTGTCTCAAAATGAATTTTTCTAATCTAGAACATAAGAGAGTATAACTTTAAACGTCTACCTTGGGATCCACGTTCCCATCTATTGGAGCTTCCAAATGTATCGGCTCATTAACTCCGAGCTCCTCCTCTAGACCATAATTTGAAAAAATTATTGTTTGTAGGAGGTGAGTACTACGCTCTGTAGGAAAATCCTCTTAAACTCAAACAAAATTTCAAAAGTATATAAAACGGTTGGTCTCTGGTCTCATTTTACAAATATCATATATAACTTTTGAAGGAAAATATGGACATTTCAATGGATCTCAAGTTTATACAATAGTAATAATTAAATGAAAAAGTAAAACCAATTCCCAACAATAACAATTCCCAATAAGTTACCATTTTCACAATAACCAATTCCACCATAAACTCTTTTCCGCAAATAACCAACTATTTGCATAATAAACAATAGTCCACAATGTATATCAAACCACAACTTGTATTTGTATCTATACTTATATCTCAGGTATGATGTATGACATCGTATGAATAAACACATCGAGAATATCCTGGTCCACACACACACACTCGATCCTCGCAAGGATATCCATCTTTAGGAAGGGTGTATACCAACGCATTGGCAGTTACGAATCCAATCCAAGAATAGTATATTAACCCTCAGCCTTGGTGCCCGTGAGCGAATAGTAGTTTGGTCCTTCCAAGACACCAACCCCATTATGAGTGGTAGAAAAAATTCAAATCCTCACGGAATAAGAAGCGCATCTATCCATTCTATGATACCCGATCAACGGCAACCCATAGTCATCCAAACATCCACAAGAGATACAATACCCAACCAACTTCTCCAATCCCAGGTAAAATCCTAAATCACTAAATTTCAGATGTATTATTCTCATAGAACAATTTAAGAAAATAAGTAAGAGATTATCAAAAATATTATTTTATTGTTTAATACCAAACACTAGAGTTTTTAAATCAAGAACAAAGGAAAAATCAAGAGAAAAATCCATTTCTCTTGAAAAACTAGGTTTTGATGTCAAAACAAGGGTTTTTCTGGCTTGTAACCCATAACTTCACTCAAAACATGAGAAGGTTTGCAAGAACATCAAGAATCAAGGATATATAACATATATCTAAGATTTTGAAGCAAAACGTACAAAGATATAAACCCTAGTCTCAATGGACAAGAGTGGGAATAAACCCCTACCTTTTTTCTTCCTTGGTGTTCTTGAAAAACTAGAAACTTTGATCCTCTTCAATGTGTCAATCTCTCTTGATCTTGTGTTTTTTTCCCTTATTTCTTCCTCTCTAGGGTTATAAATATTGAAATGGGGCTATTGGAGGCGCCCTTATGTATTTATAGGGGAAGAAAAGAGTTTAAACGACGTAAATATGATATTTTGATTCTTCGCTTACGTTCGAACGTCCTTGGCGTTCGAACGTTAGTTACTCGCAATATTTTTGTTTTTCCATTAGAGGCAAAGTACTAGAACGAACTTTCGTTCGAACGGACTTTCACGTTCGAATGGTTGGCGTTCAAATGGACTTTCACGTTTGAATGTAGGTCGTTTTTGAACTGACTTTCTGTTTCTACTGAAACTTCTAGTGAAGTTTTGGCCTATTTAGAGGTCGATTTGAAAATTGTTTGTGAAATACACTTTTGTAGCTCTGAAAGTATACTATCTACTGTAAAATTTTCAGCTCAAACGGACATTAGGGTAAAAAGTTATGGTCTAAATACTAGACAATGTCCAAAATTTTTTTTATCCAAATTTTATCTAAAATGTGTTTAAACTCCGAAATACTTCCTAACTTCCCATGCATACCCCTATTAGCCTAACTAACATTTTTATTTACACTCTTACAATCCACACAGTTCATGCATACATTGTCACATATATTAGCATTTCTAAACATAATTACGTTGCTATATAAAGAGAAAAATGTGAGAGTTTACAAATTATATCATAATTTTCGTTACGTATCAATTTAATGTGGAAATATATGCTATGCATGTAGGTTGATGTTATCAAAAATATTAATGGACTCGTTTCGTTCATCATTTACTACAACTACAATGTTGTATTTTACTTTATATTTACGTATGAGCAAATATTTGTAACTAATTTACAAGTAATACCATGCTTTCAGACACATACAATTGCTTGTACTAGTATATTGGTCAAAGTTATGACATATATGAGTAATATTTCAAACTTAATGGTAAATTCACCCTAAATACTAATAATGTCACCCAAAATCATCGTCATGTTACCCTAAAAGTGGTATAATCATTTCTAAGATTGATAACATTACACCAAACGGTAGAAATATTATCTGAATAATGGTAAATTTACTTTAAATCATTGTAAATTCACCCAAATCGTTGTAAATATCGTCGTAAACAATGTATTTTTGGTCAAATATTTAATATTCAGTTCATGGTAACATTCAAATTCATCAAATCAAAACTTAATTACATTCAATTAATATTTAAATCATCAAATCTACACCAAATTAAAATTGAATTCATAAAATTAACATTAAAACACAACAAATTAATATTCAATTCATCCAATTAATATTCATATTCATGCAATTAACATTCAAATTCTCAAATTAACATAAAAAATCTTCCAATAAACATTCAATTCATCAAATTGACATCAAATTAATATCAAGATATATTTATTAGCATTCGGTTTATCCAATTAATATTCAATTTTATCCAATTAACCATCAATTTAATAAATTGATAATAAATTACAGTCAATTAACATTGAATTCAATAAATTAACACAAAATTAGCATCCAATCCACCGAATAAACATTCAAAGTTAATTGGTTAACACTAAACTTATTAATTAATATTCAATTTTATCCAATTAATATTCAATTAATCAAAATAAATTAATTTTTGATTCATCCAATTTATATTCAAATTCCTCTAATTAAAAATCAAT
This sequence comes from Ilex paraguariensis, assembly GCA_963454935.2. Classification (NCBI taxonomy): domain Eukaryota; kingdom Viridiplantae; phylum Streptophyta; class Magnoliopsida; order Aquifoliales; family Aquifoliaceae; genus Ilex; species Ilex paraguariensis. The sequence continues at coordinate 1,274,457 of CAUOFW020004724.1, forward strand.
TCATCAAATTAACACTAAAGTCATATGCAATTAACACCAAATTAACAGTCGCTTCATAAAATTAACATCAAATTAGCATTCAAATTCATCCAATAAACATTAAATTTCTCAAATTAACAATAAAATAACATTCAAATTCTTCAAATTAACATTCAATCAATTAATATTCAATTTATCAAATCACCATTCAAATTCAATTAGTTAACATTAAATTCATCAAATTTACATCAATATTAATATTCAATTTCATCCAATTAATAATTAATTTATCAAATTAACAATAGATTAACATTTGAAATTCATCAAATTAACATTCAATTACATTTAGTTAACATTCGATTTATTAAATTAACATAAATTAATAGTCAATTTCATCTAATCAATATTCAATTTATCAAATTAACATTCAAATCATTAATTTAACACTTATATTTACTAATTAACATTCAATTCATCCAATCTGCATCAAATTAACATCCAAATTTATCTAATTAAAATTCAATTCATCCAATTAATAATCCATTAATATGTAGTTACATTCAATTAACATTGAATTCATCAAATCAATACAAAATTCACATTCAATTAATCAAATTAAAATTAAAATTCAATTGGATACATTAAATTTATCAAATTATCATTTAGTTTCATCTGATTAATATTCAATTCATCAAATTAAAATTAAATAAACATTCAATTCATCTAATTTGTATTCAAATTCATATAATTAACATCCAAATTCATCTAATAAATATTTAATTAATCAAATTAACACCAACGTAACATACAAATTAATTTAATTAACATTCAATTAATGAAATTGACTTCAAATTAACATCAAAATTCATTCAATTCACATTCAATTTATCAAATTAATATTCTATTTTATCTAAGTGAATTTATTAGATTAACAATAAAAAAGCAATCAAATTCTTTAAATTAACTTTCAATTTTATTCAGTTAACATTCAATTCATCAATATTAAAGTTCAAGTTCATACAATTAAATTTTAATTCATCTAATTAATATCAAATTGAATTTCAATTCTTCAAATTAATATTCAAATTCATCCAATTAACCGATTCTGAGGAAGGTGTAGTCGGGGTCGACCACAATTTCCCAAGTAAGAGATGACCCCTGCAGTTGCCAGATTACACTAAGCCATTTGAAGTACACACGGATGCATCAGACTATGCCATAAGCGGTGTGCTAGTACAATAAGGTAACCCTATCGCATATGAGAGTCGAAAGCTCAATGAGACCGAGAGGCAGATGAGAGAAAGCGCTCGATGAACGATGATTGAAGATTGTAGCATATTTTTTATAAAGCCTGTCACATATAGATTAGACTACTACATTTTTGAAGCAGAATTCGGCCAGCGCATCGACCTGGTACAAAATGGCCATCTTACTGAATCCGAAAGGTCGACTACGACAAAAACGTAGTTATTCCCCCCCTTGTTGAGATAGGGCAATCGTCCTACGAAATCTATGGTTATGCTTTTCCCATGGCCAGGAAGGTATTGGGCTGATAAAGCCCCAACTTCCTGTTGGACGGNACTACGAAATCTATGGTTATACTTCAAATTCTTAAATTAACATCAAATTAATATCCAAATATATCTATTAGCATTCAATTTGTGCAATTAATATTCAAATTTCATCCAATTAACCATCAATTTAATAAATTGACGATAAATTATGCAATTTTATCCAATTAATATTTAATTAATCAAACCAAATTAATATTCGATTCATCCAATTTATATTCAAATTTGTCTAATTAATAATCAATTCATCAAGTTAACAATCAAATTAATATTCAAATTAAATTGAATAACATCCAATAAAAATTTAATTCATTAAATCAACAGCTAAATAGTATTCAATTTTATCAAGTTAACATTCAAATTCACTCAATTAACATTCAACTCATCAAATTAATATTAAATTTCACCTAGTTAACATTTAATTTATCAAACTATCAATATATTAATTCTCAAATTCATTTAATTTAACATTCAAATTCATTCAATTTCATTCTGTTAGTATTTAATTCATTAAATGAACACAAAATGAACATTCAAATTAATCAAATTGATAGTCAATTTGGTGTTAATTTGATGAAATGACTTTTAATAAATAAAATTAAAAGTGAATTTGATGTTAATTTGATAAAATTAAATTTTAAATTGATGAAATCAAATGTTAATTTGGTGTTGATTTACTGAATTGGATATCAATTGGATGAAATTCAATGTTAAATTCATGAATTTTTATGTTAATTAGATAAAATTGGTTGTCAATGTAACGCTCCAAAATCCACCTTGGACGACATTACTATCTAAAAACCATTCACATCACGAGAGTAATTAATAAGATCCATAAATAAAGATAATTTCATTCATCATCTATAATATATACAACATTATCCAAAAAAATATGCCAAACCATGACCATTACATCCAAAAGAATATGCCCAAACTATTATCTCGCAGCGGAATAAGGAAAGTATCAACATGAGCATTATCTCAACATGAAACTCCTAGTCTAGTACATAAAAATAGTAATTCTAGACATCCCCCTCTGGATTCACATGCCCATCCACTGCAGCTTCCCAATTTACCTGCTTGTTAATCCCGAGCTCTTCCTTTAAACCAAAATCTAAAAATAAATATTATTTGTAAGGGGTGAGTACTAAGCTCTGTAGAAAAATTCTCTCAAACTTGGACAAGGTTTTAAAAACATATTAAACAAGTCGGTCTCATTTCACAAATATCATATATAAATTTTGAAAGAAAATAATGACAGGTCATCCGATCTCAAGTTTAAGTAATATCAATAAATTAAAAGAAGAGATAAAACCAATTTCCAACAATAAGCCATTTCCAATCATAAACCATTTTCACAACAACAAACACTACCCATGACTTGTACCTTTTTAAACAATGTATATCAAATCACAACTTGTATCTCAGGTATAATGTATGACATCGCATGAATAAACATATCGAGAATATCCTGTCCCACACACAGACACCCAATCCTCGCTAGGATATCAAACTTTAGGAAGGGTGTATACCAACGCATTGATAGTGGCGAATCCAATCTAGGAATAGTATACTAACCCTCATCCTTGATACGCATGAGCGAATAGTGCTTTGGTCCTCACAAGGCACAAACTCCACTACGAGTGGTAGAAAAAAATTCAAACCCGCACGAAGTAAAAAATGCATCTACCTACTTTACGATACCCGGTCAACGGCCACCCATGGTCATCCAAACATTCACAAGAGATACAATTTCCAATAAATTTCTCAAATAACAAGTAAAATCCAAAATTCCCAAATTTCACATGTAGTATTTTCATAGAACAAGTTAAGAAAATAAGCAAGAGATCATCCACAATACCATTTTATTGTTTAATACAAAGAACTAAAGTTTTGAAATCAAGGACAAAGAAAAAATCAAGAGAAAATTCATTTATCTTGAAAACTAGGGTTCTAAGACAAGAAAAAAAAAATTTGATAGCTTTTCCACCATAGCTTCCCTCAAAACATGGGAATCTTTGCAAAAATATCAAGGAGTAAGGATTTCATAGCATATATATATGATTGAGAGTAAAAAAAATACATATATGTAAGTCATAGCTTCAATGAATAAGAGTGGGAAGAAACCCCTACCTTGAATCAAAAGTTCCAAGCAAAATTCCAAGCTCTAGAGACTTTCTTCCTCCCTTTTCTTTTTTCCTTTATCTTCTCCTAGGGTTCTATGTGGTTTTGGGTGAGAGTGGAGTGAAAGAATGGAAGAGAATGGGATGAAAATGGTGTTTTAAAGCCAGCCCAATTCTGAATTTTACTGTTCATAGGGCCAAAAATTACATTTTTATCCGAAATTACGGTTTTACCATTAAATATCTTCAATTTGATTTCTATGACTACCATAAAATTTTTAGATGTTTCGGATTCATTTTTAATGTTTTTATAACCTAAAAATATTTAATTTTATGATTTATCTTTATTCTAAAGTATATTTACACTCGAAACACTAAAATTACTATTTATTCCTCCAAACTACTATTAATGAAGGTTTTAAATCGATTGACCCTTCCGAGGTCCAACACACCATCCTGGGTACTTTATTATTGTCCATTTATAACATTTGAAGGAAGGACTACACAGTCCCAAAACTTGACAAAACAGTTTTAAAATTTTTTATTTTTAGAAAGAGTACCGGTACACGGTACCGGTACGGTATGCTCTTTGGACAACATGGTACTGGTACACTGTACCGGTATAGTTTGTCCGGATTAGCCTGTTTCAGCTATTTTTCATTTCCAATTCATTTCAAACCCTTCCAAAACCAACTCAAACCAACCCAAACTTATACAACATATATTTGTATATAAAACATAGTTGGTACAAATTCTACTACAAACGATTTCACATATTTACCAGGGTTTTGTAATATTAGTATTTCTAAAAAGAAATGATTACTTGCTATATAAAGATAAAAGTGTGGGGGGGGGGGAAGTTTACAATCCACCCCCCTGAAAGAAAGTTTCGTCCTCGAAACTTACCTCAAGTAGCGAACAAATGAGGGTATTTCTCGCGTATCTTCAGCTTTGGTTTCCAAGTAGCTTCTTCCACCCCATAATGTTGCCACAAGACTTTCACTAGTTGAATGAATTTATTGCAAAGCACCTTCTCCTTGGTATCTAGAATCTCCATTGGTTGTTCTTCATATGTTGCCCCATCTTGTATTTCTATACCCTCCAAATCTAGGACATGCGTTGTATCCGATTGACACTTTCTCAACATTGACATGGAACTCGTCATGTACTCTTGACAACTGAGTTGGTAACCGAAGTTGATACGCCAGTTTACCCACCGCTTTGATCACTTCGAATGGTCCGATATACCTTGGAGCTAATTTTTCTCTCTTGCCGAATCTAAGCACTCCCTTTTTGGGTGACACCTTGAGGAACACATAGTCCCCATCTTGGAATTCTAAGGGTCTTCTTCTTTTATCCACATAGCTTCTATGTCTACTTTGAGCCATGCGTTGTCTTTCGTGGATGAGTTGAATTTTCTCCGTAGTCTCCCGAATAATTTTTGGCTCAAACAAGCTACTCTCGCCAGCTTTTAACCAACAAATTGGGGACCTACATGGTCTTCCAAACAATGCCTCATAAGGAGCCATTCCAATGCTTGCCTGATAGCTATTGTTATATGCAAATTTCACCAACGACAAATGATTACTCAAACTTCCCTTGAAGTCCAACATGTAAGCTCGTAACATATCCTCCAAAATTTGTATTACCCTCTTAGATTGATTATCCGTTTAGGGATGAAAGGCGGTGCTAAAGTATAACTCTGTTTCCATAGCTCATTGTAGACTTTGCCAAAATTGGGCCACGAAACGAAAATCACGATCCGAAACAATAGAGAGAGAAACTCCATGTAATCTAACAATCTCATGAATATAAAGCTTACTCAAGGTCTCTAAAGTGTCCATGGTCTTCATACTCAAGAAATGAGCAGACTTGGTAAGTCTATCTAAAATAAACTATACAACATTATGTCCGTGGAAAACCAGACACGAAGTCCATGGTGATGTGATCCCACTTCCACTTTGGAATAGGCAAGGACTGTAATAATCTTCTGGGCTTTTGATGCTCAATCTTCACCTGCAGACACACCGCACACTTTGAAACGTACTTAGCCATGTCTTGTTTCATCCTTTTCCACCAATATTGACACTTCATGTCCCTATACATCTTGGTACTACCCGAATGTATGGAGAATTTTGAACGATGACACTCACCCAACACTTTTTCCCTTATTTGGTCATTATTTGGTACACATAGTATTCCATGAAACTGTAACTCCTCATCTTGTATCGACCAATTCTCAATAATCTCATTCCTCTCCAATCTACTTCAGATAGCTCCTAACTCGGTGTCTAATCGTTGCAATTCCACAATCTTTTGTCGAAGATTTGGTTCAGCTACAAGATTAAATAAGCATGATTGATCCCCTTGTCTATCCACTCATAGATCAAATTCCTCCAAGGCATCAATCATCTTCCACCTATTAACAACAAGAACATTGATTTCACCCCGAGACTTTCTACTCAGTGCATCTGCTGCTACATTCGCCTTCCCCAGATGGTAGTTGAGTGTAAAATCGTAATCTTCTAGATACTCAATCCATCTTCTTTGCTGAAGATTCAAGTCTTTCTGGGTGAATATATACTTGAGGCTCTTATGATCAGAAAACACTTGAAAATTTTCTCCATACAAGTAACACCTCCACAACTTAAGCGTAAAAACCACAGGGGCAAGTTTTAAGTCATGAGTGGAATAGTTCTGCTTATGAATCTTAAGTTGCTTCGAGCCATAAGCAACTACCTTACTTCTTTGCATTAGCACACATCCCAAGCCTTGTAACGATGTATCAGTGTAAACCTCGTATTCTTCCTTATTGCTCGAAATAATGAGGACATGAGCTGTTGTCAACCTTTCCTTCAAGGTGCGAAAGGCTAGTTCACACTCTTTAGTCCACAAGAATCTTTTCCCTTTTTTTGTAAGGCGAGTCATTGACATCGCTAGTTTTGAGAATCCTTCCACAAACCTCTGGTAGTAGCCTGCTAAGCCTTGGAAATTACGTATTTCGGTTACATTCTTTGGTGGTTCCTATTTCATCACTGCTTCAATCTTTGTGGGGTCAACAGCTACACCCTGTTCTGACACCACATGGCCCAAGAATTTCAATTCCTTCATCCAGAACTCGCATTTACTCATCTTAGCATACAATTTATGCCATCTCAATATCTGTAGCACAATCGAGTGATGACGTTCATGTTCCTCTTGTGTCCGTGAATAGATTAATATGTCATTAATAAACACAATGACAAACTGATCTAGGTATGACCAAAATACCCTATGCATCAAATACATGAAGGTTGTTGGAGCATTAGTCAATCCAAATGACATTACCGTATATTTGAAATGACCATACTGGGTACAGAAAGTTGTCTTAGAAATATCCTCCTCCATGATCCGCAATTGATGGTACCCTGCGTGAAGATCAATCTTGGAGTAATACTCAGAACCCCTTAGCTGATTGAATAAATCATCAATTCTCGGCAATGAATATTTATTCTTCACTGTCACATGATTCAACCTTCGGTAGTCCTTGCATAACTGAAGTGTTTCATCATACTTCTTCACAAAGAGGATCGAGGCTTCCCAACTTAAATGGATAAACCCAATAGCCAATAGTTGGTCTAACTGCTTCCTTAGCTCCTTAAACTCCAAAGGTGCCATCCTATAGGGAGTAATGGATATGGGTTCGATTCCTGTTGGAGTATAGATAGTCTAGGTTTATTAGGATTTTTTTTCCTAGGTTTATTAGGATTTCTTTTCCTAGGTTTATTAGGATTTCTTTTCCCTTTTTTACCTTTACTATGATTTTTATATTTTGCCTATATATACGGGGTTTTACTCTTAATTTGAGTATCTCCTTTTACTCACAATTATTTCAAGTTGGTATCAGAGCAAGGTTAGGGTTTGGGGTAGGGTTAGTGTATGGCTCTACCAGCCATACCGCCGAAACCACCCTGGCCATCAGCTGCCCAGCGAAACCTCTCCCCCAGGCATCTACCAGCCTGGGGCGCCTCCATCCTCACGGTCACAAGTCGGTCATCTCTCTCACCCAGATCCCAAGCTTACCCATCCCCAAAATCTGTAAAGATTCACCCAAAATACCTAAAAGTTTCAGCTCACTGCAGCTTCTGAAACTCTCCAATTCCGCCATTCGTTTCTTGAAGAAACCGAAGAAGCAATCCATTCTTGTCGCCGGCAAGGAGAATTCAATGCGATCCAACAGACCACCGGCTGGTTCAGAATCATCATTGTTAGAATCCAACGACACCCTATATTCGGATTCCGGAGTTGAAACAGCGAGTTATTTCGTCACAGATGGTGACAACGCCGCACCCTCAAAGGATACCCATAATGGTCAGCAGGTATTTGTGTCGGATGCTATAGATAGTGGTTTAGATTGCATAGAGTCAACCATTGATTGCACTTATAGATATGAGGCCGACGATATTACACATGTTCATGAACCTGTCAATTTTGGGGATTTTGATTCTGAGGGTCGTCCTAACACTAGCACTGTGAAAATGACATTGAAACTGAAAGGAGGCTACTTATCTAATTCAATAGAGTCCAGGTTACTCAAGTCCGGAATGAATTGCAGTCCTAGTGTTTGTGCCAGTGATGAATGCTTGGAGGAGTGTAAATCTGAGGAATTTGAGCCGGGTACGCAGCTTGATTTGTTGCTCAAGTTATGTTCTGAGACAGATGAGAAGGATGACAAGTCTAACATAGGCGGAGAATATGATCCGTTTGATGGTCTCATTTATTGTCCTCTCTGTGGAGTTGACATCTCGGATTTGAGTGATGAACTTCGACAGGTTCACACAAATGAATGCCTTGAGAAAGAGGAAACTCCAGATAATGCGAAGCTTCCTGATGATGACGTACGACCTCGATGCCCTGGTCAAGTGCTTGATGGTTCTCCTGTTCGGTCTCCTCGGCAAGCTGTTGATGTCTCCCCTGTTCTAGGATGGCTGGACACTCTCGGCCTAGCTAAATATGATGAAGTTTTTGTCCGTGAAGAGATTGATTGGGACACTTTGCAGTGGCTGACAGAAGATGATCTTATGGACAAGTTTGCTATTGGAGTTTCCATGGTTACTGCCCTGTCACTGGCCATCTCGTATCCAACACTTGCAGCAACCTCAATCCATTCTCCATATAATAATAATAATAGATTCAACCCAATAAACCCAATAAAACCACTCCTACTGCTAGATCATTGTCCAGCCCACTGCTGGGTCACAACTTTCGTTGTGATTTTATTCTAGGACTTTTTTGGGAAGGAGCGGATCCTCTTTTCTGTTGATCTGCCCTTGATGCAGTAGATCACTTATTTATATATTTTGGATTTCTGGGCACCGTGACTTGATTATTTGGGAGCTTTTTGGACCTTCCCTATTTGTCGCTACTGTTCGACTGAAGGTATATTGTTCTCCCTTATTTTATTCCTCTATTTATCTTAGAGTTATTTTTCTGTCACGGGTGCCCTAGTATTGTTGTTGATATGGCTACTACTGAGGGACTTGAGAACCCTACTGTTGACACCTCTATTTCTTCAGACGAATCTAGATTTTAATATAATCTAGGTTCTTGGAACGAGATCTCAACGGGTCTAGTTGCATTACCAGCATTACCGGGCATGATCTCTCAAAAAGTTACGGCACAATTGTTGAATGGTCGTAACTTCGCTGAGTGGTCACGCTCATTCCAGCTTTTCTTAGGCCGTGTA
>CAUOFW020004724.1:1285019-1392484 GCA_963454935.2 Ilex paraguariensis
CTAGGTTTATTAGGATTTCTTTTCCTAGGTTTATTAGGATTTCTTTTCCCTTTTTTACCTTTACTATGATTTTTATATTTTGCCTATATATACGGGGTTTTACTCTTAATTTGAGTATCTCCTTTTACTCACAATTATTTCAAGTATTCCCGAATAAAGATTAATCGTAAACTCAATTTCTCTCTATGGGGGTAACCCTGGTAGTTCATCTGGGAAGATATCTGGAAACTTCGACACTATCGATACCACATCTGGTTGAGATCTATCCCGATCATCTCCCATCAAGCTAGCTAAGAAACTCAACTGGCTCCCTGCCTTAGCTTTCAAGAATCTACTACCCGTAGTAGAAAATGGATGAAAAGAATTTTGATCAATCATGAAACTGAAAATTATCCCTCCGGTAATTGAAATGAAATTCATTTACAAAAATAATCCATTACCGCATGGAAGGTGGACAACAAGTTCATCCCAAATCTATAATTAATTCTTGCTCCCCAATTCGAAGCACACAACCTCTACACACCCTTCTAGTATGCAACCGTTATCTTGTAGGCATGTCAATACTCAAGGCATGTTCTAGCTTCGCAAAGTCTAGTCCCAAATTAAGACCATATGTAGTGCGTATGAATGAATAAGTAGCACCGAGATCAAATAAAATTCGGGCCCAAGAATTATAGAAAAGAACAATACCTTCCACAATGGCATTGGAAACATCTTCATCCGGTTGGGTCAAAGCAAACACTCTTCCTTGATTGGTGCTGCCTGGGGCTAGAGCTCCTAACGGTCTCTACTGTAGTGGCATTTGGAGTGGTGGCTTGTTTGCATTCACTTGTCCTGTTGCTTGATTGGTCTTTGGCGGAAACGATGCGCATTTATTTTTAAAGTGCCCAAAACCTCCACATGCGAAGCATTGACGTGGGTCAGTGCCTGCTCTCTCTGGTACGCCTCCAACTCCTCGGGCCGTCTGAAGTCTCTGTCCAAACCCCTGGTCTGGGCGACGGTAAGGTGCTGCTCTCTACCCTCCACTGCTGTTAGTACCGGTCCTGATCAGACCTCCCCTCGTGAAGTTTTGTCGCCTCTGGTTGTCTTCTGTGTCTCACTCCACTAGTGTAGCTCTATCAATCAGATCCTCGTAGTCCCTAATCTTGAGAGCCACAAGCTTCTCCCTGATGGCAGGCCTTAAGCCCTACTTAAAGTGTTTGACCCTCCTAGCCTCGGTAGATATGAACTCCGTAGCATAGCGGGATAGCTCATCAAACTTCCTCTCATACTCCATCATCGTCATGCTACCCTGTTATAGAGTGAGAAAATCTACATTCATCTTGTCTCTAACTGATTCAGAAAAATACTTGTCTTGGAAGATCTGATCAAACTCCTACTAAGTAAGAGCATCTGTGTTCCTCCTTCTCTTCACTAAGTCCCACCAATGATCTGTCTCGCCCTCTAGTAGATATGTAGCTAGGCCAATCCATAAATCCTTGGCTACTCCCAAGCCATCACACATTTTCTTCACCCGGCGAATCCTTTATCTGCATCCAAGGGGTTAGAGTTTCCTTGGAAAGTAGGTGGGTGTTATCGTAAAGATTTTTGAAAAACTACCATCCTTCGATTTTTGTCCCCGTTGCCCGGTACATGAGCTAGTGGATGAACCCCACCGTTGTGGTTGTTGTTTCCATTCTGGTGTTGTACCAGAGTGGTTAGCTCCCGTAGGCATTGATATATGCCGTTCATGACATCTGGAGGTGGTGGTGGTGGTGGGTTTGCTTAACCTCCATGCCCACTTCCACCGTCCATCCTGTACATTAAATCACAATTTAGTTTCCTTGACGAACAAGACATCCTAACTATCACTTTAATCCTAAGCATAAGACTTGTGTACATTTAAATCAAAAATTTCATTCAACCTAGTCCTACTTCTCTAGTGGTAATTCATAACCTACAGCACCCATGTAAGATCTAATTCCTAGGCTCTGATACCAAAATTTGTAACACCCCAAAATTCACCTTGGACGACATTACTATCTAAAAACCATTTACATCACGAGAACAACAAATAAAAATGAATGCCACGGCACAATTGCAACGGAATAAGGAAAGTATCAACATGAGCATTATCTCAACATGAAACTCCTAGTCTAGTACATAAAAATAGCAATTCTAGACATCCCCCTCTGGATCCATATGCCCATCCACTGCAGCTTCCCAATTTACTTGCTCGTCAACTCCGAGATCTTCCTCTAAACCGAAATTTGAAAATAAATATTGTTTGGAGGGGGTGAGCACTAAGCTCTGTAGGAAAATTCTCCCAAACTTGGACAAGATTTTTAAAACGTATAAAACAAGTCGGTCTCATTTCACAAATATTATATATAACTTTTGAAAGAAAATAGTGACAGTTCATCTGATCTCAAGTTTAAGCAATATCAATAAATTAAAAGAAGAGATAAAACCAATTTCCAACAATAAGCCATTCCCAATCATAAACCATTTCCACAACAACAAACACTACCCACAACTTGTACCATTTCCAATGATTTATATCAAACCACAACTTGAATCTCAGGTATAATGTATGACATCGCATTAATAAACACATCGAGAATATCCTGACCCACACACATATATCCAATTCTTGCAAAGATATCAAACTTTAGGAAGAGCGTATACCAACGTATTGATAGTGACGAATCCAACCTAGGAATAGTATACTAACCCTCATCCTTGGTACCCATGAGCGAATAATGGTTTGATCCTCAGAAGGCATCAACCCCACTACGAGTGATAGAGAAAATTCAAACCCGCACGGAGTAAGAAACACATCTACCCACTCTATGATACCCGGTCAATGGCCACACATGGTCATCCAAACATCTACAAGAGATACAATTCCCAACAAATTTCTCAAATAACAAGCAAATCCAAAATCCCCAAATTTCACATGTAGTATTTTCATAGAACAATTTAAGAAAATAAACAAGAGATCATCCACAATACCATTTTATTGTTCAATACAAAGCACTAAAATTTTGAAATCGAGGACAAAGAATAAATCAAGAGAAAATTCATTTCTCTTGAAAACTAGGGTTCTAAGACAAGAAAAAAAAATTTGATAGCTATTCCACCATAGTTTCTCTCAAAACATGAGGATCTTTGCAAAAATATCAAGGAGTAAGGATTTCATAGCATATATATATGATTGAGAGTGAAAAGAATACATATATGTAAGCCCTAGCCTCAATGAACAAGAGTGGAAAGAAACCCCTACCTTGAATCAAAAGTTCCAAACAAAACCCCAAGCTCTAGAGATTTCCTTCTTCCCTTTTCTTGTTCCCTTTATCTTCTCCTAGGGTTCTATGTGGTTTGGGATGAGAGTGGAGTGAAAGAATGGAAGAGAATGAGATGAAAATGGTGTTTTAAAGCCAGCCCAATTCCAAATTTTACTGTTCATAGGGCCAAAAATTACATTTTCTTCGAAATTATGATTTTGCCACTAAATATTTCTAATTTGATCTCTATAACTACCCTAAGATTTTTAGACGTTTTAGATTCATTTTTAATGTTATTTTAACCTAAAAATATTTAGTTTTATGATTTATCTTTATTCTAAAGTATATTTACACTCGAAACATTAAAATTACAATTTTATTCATCCGAACCGCTATTAATGAAGGTTTTAAATCGATTGACCCATCCGAAGTCCAACATACCATCATTGGTACTCTATTATTGTCCATTTATAACATTTGAAGGAAAGAATACATAGTCCCAAAGCTTGGCAAAATAGTTTTAACATTTTTGATTTTTAGAAAGAGTACCAGTACACGGTACCGGTATGGTATGCTCTCTGGACAACGTGGTACCTCTAGCCTCAAGTCTGCTCGATCTATTGCTACTAACACCGCTACCTCCAGTGCTGCCTCCTCGTTCTTGACCTCTGCCACTTGCTGCTCCTCTAGACACCATAGGTGCACTACCTATTCTTGAAATCTAGGTAGAATATTGCAAACAATTTCTCTGCATGTGTCCCTCCGGATCACATAAAAAGCAACGCCATGACATAGCAGATCCTGGTCCTCCCATAGGATTGTTCCGTACAGTGTGCCCAATCTACCTACAACGGTAACAAGTAACTATACTCCCCTGAGACTGTCCCATCTCTCAACCTGGTGCAAATGATGATGATTCACTCACTCCCTGTCCTTGGCTTTTGAATGGGACTCCTAATTGCCTCTTATTGGCACCCTTCAAAAACCTTCCTCTCCAGGCTTTGCCAAAGAAACTTTCCTTAGAACCTTGTCCACTTGACTCATATCTTCCCCTTTTTGCCTATTCACTTGCATTTTCCATCTCTTTCAAATCAGTTTCCACAATTAGGGCTTTGTTGTACAAGTCTGAAAATGTTGTTAATTCCAGCATTGAAACACAGGATCTAATATTGTAATTTAGCCCCATTTGGAACCTTTTGCATCTTTCCGCCTCATCTGCAACAACAGAAGGCATAAATCTGGATAGAGTACTAAATTTAATCTTGTAGTCTAGCACTGACTGATTCCCCTGCTACAGATGTAAAAATTTATTTTATTTCTGATATCGATAGCTCGAGGGAAAATACTTATTGTCAAAAGCCTCTATAAACTTTCGTCATGTGGGAACTCTAGGAACTGAACTGAACTCCCTTTCAGTGCACACTGGCAGCAATGCTCTCTCCATAGCCTCCCGCCAATACTTCGCGTCCTCTGCTAACATAAAAGTGACTATTAACAATTTATCCTCCTCACCAATTCCCATAACCCTAAATATCTTCTCGATGCATCGTAACCAATTTTCTGCCTCCAATGGACCTACAGTTCCTATAAATATTTGTGGATCAAACTTTTTAAACTGTTTGTACAACGTACCCCTAGGTTTTACTATTTCCATTTGCATAGTATCTTTCTCAAAGTACTTAACTATTGCTTCCCATAATTGCCTAGCTTCCCAATCACCTGGTTCCTCCTCTACCTGGGGTCGTTTTCACCTATCTCCAGCACTAGCAGATGACCCTTCTCCCTCCATGTATTATTGTAACAAATGTGAATATTACATATAGGTCATGATAGCATGCAGTATATATTCCACACACCTACACGGACCTCTAATACCCCACCTAAACAGACTAATTCCTAAGTTCACTGTCACGCTAGACTCAACTCGACTACTGAATTATAAACTCTAGCTCTAATACCAACTAAATTGTCACACCCCATCCCGGTCTACCAAGGATAAGATGCGACTAGATTTTTAATACACCTGTTTACAATTATTATAAGTTGGACTAATCAACATGAAATAATTCCATAGATGCAACAACACCATTCATCACCTTAGTCATTAAGCATGATGGTAAAACTTGTCTCATAGCCTGTACCATATATATAACACCTGCACCAATCATTTGTTTCCTAGGTTATAGACATATACAAAATCCTACACCCACATAACATACATTACAAAGTATGCTTGTTGAGTCTATTTACAAATATATACTATTAACCTGCCATAATAATCTCTCACAAACATAATACACAACCCAAAAATTAGTCATACTAACACTCAACCTGAGTGATATCACACTAACGTTGTACAAGACTCAATCAACTGGATAGTTGACCGGTTTGTATCCTCCTTACCTAAAAAGAAGAATCTGTTGGGGTGTGAGCTAAATCATGCGCTCAGTGAGTATACATGTTGTATATGAAATAAAAATGATAGTAATACACTGAAGTAGGTAGATACTATATAGATAAAAGTATCAAAAAATAACATCAATACAATGTCCAAAGAATTTACAAGCCACATCAAATCCATACTACCCCTCATCGGGTAATCGATCCCACATGGATCCATGTCTCCCGAACTTCCCAGGAACACCACAGTGCTAGCACACCACTGCACATCTAGTGATCAGGCATCGATGCCCCTGTCACAAACAGTGCGCCACATTCCACAATGCACAATACACAGTACAAAACATCATTCAATCACAAAGGCAAGTAGCACATAATTCTGGAGAAATGCTATTAAATTCTATCATTTAATATCATCTTATACTAGCATTTTCAAAACATATAAAGATATACACCCGCCTTAGATGTACAAATCTATGGTCCTTCGGTCCTATCGATGGATCCTTTCGGTATTACCGTATCTGTTCCAATACTGACTGTCTTACTCGTTCCACCTAACACATTTGTAATTACAATATCAATATGTTTATCACATTTAATAGTTAATAATGCACTAATGTATGCAAATGATGCACCCCCAAATCTTTAAAATTTCTTACATTAATCATAATTAGGATTAAGTAGGTCAAACACTTTGACCGGAGGCCCATTTTTACACATTTCGACCCCAAATCCTAAAAATTGTACTTCTGACATTTCATATATTTCGCATCGGATGTTATACTCATTTACATTTGAAAGTCACATTATCACATCAAGCATCATTTAAAAATGATGCATGCAAAATTTCAGTTCATTTGGATTAAAATTCATACATGTGATAATAATATTTAGAAATCAGGGTTTTGGGGTTACCGGCACCCATTTTCCACTTCTATCGCACTTTTTATTTAAAACTGCCACACTTAAATTCACATACACATTTAATCAATGCATAAAAGCCCCTAATTGGGCCTTTAAACCACCCATTTCGTTCCCATAATTTTCGTTTTCAACCTAGCTCTCGAAAAATATACCGAACATCTCAAATAACAATTTTTCACATTTTTGTCACCTTTAGTTTAATATGCATTTGAAACCTATTTTTAACAGCCCGTTAATTATGCTAAATATACTTTATTACACCCAAAATCAGCCCATGAAATTTAAATTAAAACATCCCATTACAATAAAATAGCTTATGTATTTAAAGTCAAACAAATTACTAATTAAAACATACTAAAACAGTCCACATATATACAAATATGTACATACTAAAATTAATCACAACTCATGCTTAAACTTAATTCCGTATACCTTCTTTGTCCCTCTCTCAGTTTGGACTAAGAATACCCACCAAAGACTTGATTTCACTCTCTTTCTCTCCCTCCTTGCTCACGGCATGAAGAATACACACTTGTTTTTTTTTTCTTTCACTGTTACTCCCCCTCACTCTCGGTCTAGACAAGAACACACACACTGTTTTTATCTTTTAAACACACACACCTACACACATGGCATACTCTCACACACACACACGACACACTTGCTTAAAACATGACTCACCTTTTTCTTTTCTTTTTTTTTATAAGTTGACACATAAAAGGCTGAATCACGCTAATTGGGATAATTACACTTGCCTCCCCCAAAGTTCTTCAAAAATTTTAAAATCAACCCACTATTTTTCACACATGAAATTCTTATGAATGGGTCTCACTACTACATGACTAACGGGGTCCACATACCCAATGTATGCTCACACACATCATGTTTATAAAAGATTTAATTTAATTAACCCATTAATAATTTCACATAATTATAATAGAGAGACTTCTTATGAACTTGTATCTGATACCATGAAAGAATAAAAAAAGTTTTGATTTAGATGCTGATGAGCCCAAATCTTACCAGGCCAAGCCCAGTAAATCAAGTGAGCCCAAATCACCTAAAAGGTAGGTCAAACCCAGTTCGTCAAATCAAACCAACCCAAGGTACAAGGAATCCAAGAAGATTAAAGCACATAGGGAGCAATTATAGGGATACTCACTCTCAAAGATCAAGACAACTTTTAATTGTACCTAGCTTTTGTAGTTACCAGAAGAATTAGTACATTTACCCTTATGTCACCGCCTTAACTTAAGACTTTGTGCCTATAAATTGTAAGCACTCTCTACATGAGAGGACATCTATCTCTACTCCTCTTTACACACTCTATATATAGCTTTTCTCTCTACTAGCTAATGTATCCCTCCCGGAGCTAACCATTGCGCTCTCTCTCTCTCTCTCGTTCACCATACTTAATCAATGAAGGTCTCCCGGCCACCGTTGTCGTTTTTCAGAGTGAACTTGGTCACTCGGACCGAACCACTTTATATTTGTGTGTTAACCAGATATTTATATTATTGTCATTGATTACTCTATTAATTGTCCATTAATTACACTTTACCAAACACTCGATTGTTGATCTTGCACGAGACTATTTTGTGTATCATCAGTTTGGCGCAGTCTGTGGGAAATGATTAAGTTTTCTACTACCTTACCACGACCAGGTTGATGAGTTAACAACTAGGAGACAACAACCCGCCCTCCCCCTAGGAGAAGGCTCCGCCTCCCCCCGCACCCTCAGAACCATCCACTGCAGTGACTCCCATGGTCGGGCAACAGCTTAGCAAGAACTAGTAAATCATCCAGTTAATGCTCGCCTCTAGAGGCGTCAACCCCTTCACCTGTAGGAGGAGCACTGCTCCCTCTAACAGGAGAAGCATTACAAACTCTCCACTTTGGGCTCCAAGCCGCACCATAACATGGGGCCCCGTGCTAGAATGCCCCTAGGCAGTGACCCTCGCCCGGGAGTCCCTCCTCAATGCGCAGAAAGCTTATGTGTTTCCCCTCCTTATGTACCTATGCAAGAAGACGAGGGAGAAAGCCAGTATGCTGATCATGAAAGTCATTACAATGACGCCACAGAGGATTCCCCAACCAATGGGACGAGAAGATCAGGGAGGTGCAAATCCATCTTGGCGATGCCCTCAACACCATCAAAGCACATGTGTTGGAGATGGTGGATTACTTTTTAAGGCGCATTCATACCCTATTCGTGGCAGATGTTGTCAATTATCCCCTACCTTTGAAGTTCAAGATGCCTGCCATCGAGATCTTCAACGGTACCAAAGACCCTCTGGACCACTTCAACACATATAAATCTCTCATGCTACTTCACAACGTGCCTGATGAAATCTTGTGTAGAGCCTTCCCAACCACCTTGAAGGGGTTTGCTCGACAGTGGTTCGCGAAGATCAAACCCTTTTCAATCCACTTCTTCGCAAAGTTGAGCAAATCCTTTATCTCCCACTTCATTGGGGGACACTGACATCAAAATCCTAGTACCCACCTACTCACCACCAAGCAGGACTAGGATGAAAGCCTTAGGAGCTACCTCACTCCTTTCAACAAGGAGGCTCTCCAAATTGAGGAGCCAGACGATAAGGCAACCATGGCCCCCTTAATTGTTGTTTTGTGCTCCTCTAACTTTATGTTCTCCATCCTTAAGAAGTCGCCCTCTAGTATGATCGAGTTGTTGTCAAGGGCATAGAAGTATATAAACGTCGAAGACGTCACCAATGCCCATTGAGGTAAGTCCTCCAAAGGAGGAGAAAAAAAGAAAGACACCCGTGAAGATAAGAGAGAAGTAGAGAGCAAGATTAAGAGAGCTGAGAGAGTGTCTTTTAAAGACCATCTCAGTCTAGTACCCTAGACAGAACAAAAAACCTTCACGACACTCAACGCCTCGGTGGAGCACATCTTGTTCTAGATACAGGATGATCCCACACTTCGATGGCCTGAAAAAATGAAGTCCGCCCAGAATCGTAGACACTTGAACAAGTATTGTCGTTCCCACCATGACCATGGCCATGACACTAATGATTGTTATGAGCTCAAGAGACAGATTAAGGAGCTCATACAGTGTGGCCAACTGAGGCAGTACGTTACTAGTAGAGTATAAGCCCCGCCACCTGGCCGAGACAACAATGATAAAGAATGCCAGCAACCCCTCAAAGAAATCCAAATGATCTCCAGAGGGCTATGAGGAGGAGGAGACTCCAACTCTGCCAGGAAAGCACACATCAGGAAAGCCAGACAGGCAGAGTTGTATGACTTTTGCCCGAATAAACACCCCGACATAGGGAAGAAGAGATCATCACCTTCTCAGATAGGGATCTCGAGGGAATCCAACTCCCTCACGATGATCCCCTCGTCTTAACCATGATGGTATCTAATTACCAAGTTTAGAGAATTTTGGTTAACAGCGGCAATTCAGTCGATATCCTATTCGCACTAGCCTATGACAACCTCCACCCTCGGCAGGGATAGATTGCAACCCATTAAGACATTACTTGTTGGATTCTCGGGGGAGAAGGTTTATCCCTTGGGTTCCATTACCCTCCAGTCACCACAGAGACAGCGCCAAGAAGCTCCACCATCATGGTGAACTTCATTATACTGGACTATCCATCTACCTACAATATCATACTTAGGCTCCCTACACTCAACACCTTAAGGGCAGTGCCATTCACCTATCACCTTATTCTTCATTTCTCAACCCTCTGTGGGATTGGAGAAGTCAGAGGAGACCAAATTGCCACCAGAGAATGCTATGTGGCCTCTATGAGAACCAAGAAATCCCTTGGGTTCCATTACCCTCCAGTCACCACAGAGACAGCGCCAAGAAGCTCCACCATCATGGTGAACTTCATTATACTGGACTATCCATCTACCTACAATATCATACTTAGGCTCCCTACACTCAACACCTTAAGGGCAGTGCCATTCACCTATCACCTTATTCTTCATTTCTCAACCCTCTGTGGGATTGGAGAAGTCAGAGGAGACCAAATTGCCACTAGAGAATGCTATGTGGCCTCTATGAGAACCAAGAAATCCCAAGAGGGCCTTTAAGTAGAAATGCTTGACCCTAAGGATGAAAAAACGCTGAAAACAGGACAACCTTGACCCACCTAAAGGACGTAAACATCTGAAGAGGCATTATGAATAGTGGGCACAAGTTGATGGACCAGAAGAGGCATTGTTGTTTATGTGCCAACCGATGCCAAGTGACCAGTGCCTTAGGCGTTGCAATCCAGCCCAGCGCCATGGATGTCACCTATATGTGCACAGCCTAAGACATCGTCTACTTCACCGTCATCTGTCTCTCCTAGGAAGCCTCTAGCCGCTGTAGTGTCATCCCTCGCACCACGGGCGCCACCCTTCGGCCTCATATGGTGTCGCCAACAATCTCATAGGCATCGCCTTCTTGGTCTCCTTTTGCCTCGCCAATCCTTCCAAGGTCCCTACCTCATTCAACATTGCCACTGTGGTCCCTATTTTGGTCGTCACCCAGGACAGTGCAAAAAGAACCCCCTAATCCAGATATAGGTTGCGCCTTGATCGACTATGGTGCCGCCCAGGCACCTTCGATACTCTCCACTGCCTAATGTCCCCTTGTTCTCGACGTGCAACGTGGTGGCATCGCCTAAGAAGCCTCTGGCGTCGCCTGAGGAGCCATCGCCCAAACAACTACCAGCGAAGTCATCCATTCGAATCAGTCCAAGGACTCACCCATGCTCCTCGTCATGATGCTTGGAGCCTCTCATTGTTCCCTTGTGCTTCCACCATTAGCAAAATCCTCAACCAGAACAAGGCCCAGTTCTCCTTCATCTTTAAGCTACTGTTCCACCTCGCTGCTTGCCCCTTGGATCACTCCTCTCCCTCTTCAGATGGGTTTTCACCTTGAACATCATCCATTAAGCTCCTATTCGTCGATCTCTCGCAATCTCTAGTGGAAGATTTGAAACTCTCAAAGAAAAGAGAAAAAAGGCTCAATAAGAATTAACCTCCTAAAGCCTTAGAAATTGTGCCCTAGATGAAGGGGGGAGTCTTTAAACATGAAGAGGATAAAGTCTAGTCTAGAATTGTGATAGCATAGTGGATGCTCAGCTAAAATGGAAAAGTAAGACCAAATGATGCCAACGAAGTAGGAAGTCGAGGGGATTACCACCGTGGAGAACAAGAAACATTTTTCCCAGTCAAAATGAAAAGCTTACTCATGCCCTCAATCTCCTTGACACCACAAGGACTTAGGGCACTAGGGGAAAATGATGAGCCCAAATCTAACTGGGTCAGGCCTAGTAAATCAAGTGAGCCCAACTTAGCTAAAAGACATGTCAAATGCAGTTTGTCAAATCAACATAGCCCAAGGTCCAAGGAATCCAAGAAGATTAAAGCACGTAGAGAGCAATTATCGGGATACTCACCCTCTAAGATCAAGACAACATTTAATTGTACTTCCCTTTTGTAGCTATCCAAAGAATTAGTACATTTACCTTCACGTCACCGCCTCAACTTAAGGCTCTGTGTCTATAAATTGTAAGCTCTCTTTACATAAACGGGTATGTATTTGTACACCTCTCTACACACACTACACATAACTTTTCTTTCTCCTAGCTATTATATCCCTCGCGGAGCTAATCATTGCTCTCTCTTGTTCAACTTACTTAATTGATAAAGGTCCCCTAGCCACTGTTGTCGTTTCTCAGAGTGGAGTAGGTCACCCCAATCGAATTACTATATATTTGTGTTGACCCGATATTTACATTATTGTCATTGATTGTTCTATTAATTGTCCATTAATTTTACTTTATTACACACTCGACTGTTGATCTTGCAAGAACTATTTTGCGCATCAGATGTCTTACCCGTAAATGGGTATAGGTATTGAATTTATAATACATTTTACAAAAAGTTTGAATTTAAAAGAGATAGAGATTGTATTGGAGATAATATAAGACTATTAATAATTGTAATCCTAAAGATAACAGATCAATCATAGTGATCTATTATTATCGTCTGTCAATATGGCATACCCTGGAACATATCTTGCCCAACTACACCAGAGCAAAATGGAGTCGCAAAAATAAAACATCAACATATAGTTGAAACATGACTTACCATGCTATCTCATTCATAGTTGCCCTAGAAATGATGGATTGAAGCCTTCCTTACTGCTGTGTACCATATAGCATTGTAACATTGAGGCTGAAAAATCTGTTTTTTAATTTTTATGGTGGTCATACTGACTATACTTCGTTGAAAGCATTTGGTTGTCCATCTTTCTCGTATTTGAGAGACTAATCAAAAAATAAATTTGGACCAAAGTCTTATTCATGCGCTTTTATTTGTTATAGTCCCATTCACAAGGGCAACTGATGTTTACTTCCTCCTTTCAAAAAAGTCTACATTTCGAGGCATTTGGTTTTTGATGAGTTGGTTTTGACCTATGTTAACCTTACTCTATTATCATCTCCATTACATCTTGATGGCCAGTTCTCAAACTATTATGATTTCTCAAAATGGGTCTTGACCTCAGCACAACGCCTTCCAACTGAAGCAATGACACCATCTGCTGCACAACCAAATGAAAGTTTTTCATTTTCAGATACCCACCCAGTTCCCAAGGGGTGTCCAACTTCTCTGGTGTCTTGCGAACAACCCAAAACAATTTTTTTACACACATAAGGTGACCAATCAACAAAAAAAACAAAACAAACCAGCAAGAGACCACATGAAATCTACCATTGACATCATCCAACACAACAATACTGCAAGGGGCCCCTTAACATTCGGATTCAGGTTCTCTTTCGTATTGCAACAATTCAACAGTTGAAACATTGATTAAAAATTATAATTCATCCGAAGAGCAGCAGTTTTGCAGCAGTGCCAAATAAGATGTTTTACCAAGTTTTGATTCACTTGTGACTTGATCAATGGATCCTCATGTCTTAGACTCATCTCATGTCGACATTGTGCTAAATAATGACATCCATCCAACTACCGCTAGCCCATCTGCTGCTGCTTCTATTTCTCATTACACAAGTATGACAGACACTCTTTTTATTGAGCTATCTCTAGCTATCCCATCCACTTCTTCTATGGTTCTCCATGCACCAATATTCATCCAATGCTTACAAGATAGAAGACACGTAATCAACAAGTCTTACTTGCTCTCAATCTTACTGATGCCACTAAGCTTAGAAGTATTAAAATGGCACTTAGATGTCCTCATTGGGTATCTTCCATGCATGAGGACCTTCTTACTACCTTGCAACAAAATGACACATGGGACTTAATCCCTCAACAGTGCGATATGATTGTAGTTGGCTCACGATGGGTGTATGATCCATTGAACGTTTCAAAGCCAGATTAGTAGCCAAGGGATACAATCAAATTGTTGGTATTGATTTTGATGAAACATTTAGTCCTATTATCAAACCCATAACCATTCGATTAGTATTTCTATTGCTCGTAGTCATGGATGGTCTCTACAATAGCTAGACTTAAAAAGTATTCTCTTACATGGTCATCTAAAAGAGGTGGTTTATATGGAACAACCTCTAGGGTTTTCCCATCCATAATTTTCCAATCTTGTCTGTCCACTTCGTAAAGCTATTTATCATCTTACATAAGCTCCTTGAGCTAGGTTTGATGACTTCAATTTATTCTTATCCATATTAGATTTATTTTTAGTCAAGCTGGCCCATCAATTTTCATTTTTTGAACACTTGGTGATATTATTTCTTTATTGGTTTATGTTGACGACATCATTGTCACCAAAGTCTCATCTTTTTCCTCATTTCTCGTCTTAATTCTAAGTTTGTGATGAAAGATCTTGGTCCTCTTCATTATTTCTTAGGAATATAAGTTACATAGTTTTTAGGAGGGCTATTCCTTTCTCAACAAAAATATGCTCGGTCTATTTTGACTAAATTTTCAATGCTCAAATGTAAACCTATATGGACACCTTTGGCTCAAAAGCATAATCTTTGTATTGACGGTGGAACCCTTGCTGATGAAACACATTATTGTAGTATTGTTGGTACTTTATAGTATGTTACTCTCACGAGAACTGATATCTCCTATGTTGTTAACTTAGTATGCCAATTTATGCATAAACCTAGGATTCTTCATTTTCAATCAGTCAAACGCATTCTATGTTACATCCAAGGCACTTTAGACTATGGTATTCAGCTACTCTCTCGGTCTTGTCTAAGTCTTTGTGCTTTCTTTGATACGGATTGGACAAGATGCTTTGACACTAGTCGATTTATTAGTGACTCCTATATTTATCTTGGTGCAATTGTCTATCATGGTCCTCAAAGAAGCAAGCTTGTGTCTATCACTCAAGTATCGAGGCAGAGTATCGTGCTATGGCTTCCTCTACCGCTAATCTTACTTGGATTACTTATTTCATTCAGGAAATTGGTATTCACTTGTGTGAACACCAATGCTCTTGCTATGACAAAAAAATTCCGTGTTTCATGCTTGTACCAAGTATATTGAGCTAGATTTTCACTTTATTTGTCAAAATGTTTCTCGGGGTTCTCATATTACCAGTTGTGTCCCCTCTTTGTTGCAAACTGCTAAAATTCTAACCAAAGATCTCACTAAGGCTTCCTTTCAAGCATTACAGGTCAAGCTTAGCGTGCTGCCTCCACCGCCCTCCTGCCTGTGTGGAGTGATAAGGCAGATCGGTTGGATAACGTAGACTCTGGCTAATGACATTGCAAGATACACCACTTGGTAATTCATCTTCTGTCAACGATAATCTTCTCCCACTTGATAAGGATTAATTTGGTCATTGTTCAAATCAATGCAGGAAACTCTCGGAGAGATGGTTCCTATCTGGATCACTTTAGGAGTCATGTTCAAGGAGGACACTTGTAACTACATGGTGAAATCCATCCCTTCATTGGCATCCGAGAGCACTCCTCTGGTATAAGAAGATTAGTGATTGACTAGACGAGAATTATTTTTTGATAATTATTTTTGTTGGTGTTATTGCAATAAAATTGAGTAACAAAGTACAAAATAATAAACTTATATGAAACAATTAAGGTTGATACGCGGTTATTTTGCTTTCTCCCAGAAGATTCAAGCCCTTTACGGATGGAAAAACCCAAAACCGGTGCATCAGTCCTTCTTGTATAACTTGTCCCCTCCAGGATAAAACAACCAAAGAGTTTCGTCATTAGACTTTAACCAAGTCCAAAGTTCTGCCAATAAAAACATCTTTCTTTGGTCATAACTCTCAAGTGTGTAATATTGTTTATTGTTGAATGGTTGTTTCAAAAACTTCAAATGCACATTGAGGTTCTATTTATATGCTCTTAGAATGTTCTATAGTTCATGTATCCAAGTCATGCATTTATACAAAAAATATATGTATGCAACTATACATGTATATAATAATGATTAGTTCATGCATATAAGTCATACATGGAATAAAGTGCATGTAATAAAAGATGGTTCATGCATATTATCTTACATGTATTCAAATAAATACATGTTCATGTATATGCATTATACATGCATCTCAAATTATATTTTATGGTGTGATCTTAGCATAGACTATGCTTTGGTACCTATGTTCATTTTTGATTTTGATAAGAACTTTTGAGACTCTTTTCAATTCTTTTTTAGATTATGTTAATGTTGCTAAAATCTAGATGACACGAACAAAGTTTTGGACATGACAAGAGAATATGATACAAATCTAACACCATATTAACATGGTTATGGTTGATTAGTTCTCGACAAAAATTAGAAATAACAAGATCTATTAATAAAAATAATAAATAAATTGGTTTAGTGTGGAACCTTTGTTTTTCCTTCCAAAACTTTCAACCTCAGTTATTGCCCTTAGACTATGTTAATGCTGGTTCATTTTTAGAGTTAAAATTAATTTTGGTGTTTTTTGTGTTATCTCATTTATATAAATGGAAAATTGTGCACTTTTCTTGACTACGTTTTCTATTTTTGCTTGACAGTTGTGGCAATTGGAAAGTTGACTAAGTTTTCTATTAGTGGTTGAAATCTTTTTTACTGACTTTCTTGGTTTTTCTACACTTTAAGGTGCATTGCTTAATCTAATGTTTCCATTTTTTGCATAGTTCAAATATACGTCTAATTTGCACATTTATATAGACTTATAATTTCAATGCTTGTTTCACTTCTTGTTGTTTTCCAACATCTGTATGAATAAAAAAATATTTTGCATCTACGGTTTATAATCTAAGGACAACCATATTTGTATTCAATTTTTTTCATTGATTGACATTTATAATTCTTATATCTTTCATATATGACTTTGATTTATTTTTAGCCAAATTTTTACTCCAATGATTATATGTCCCTTCTTCCTTGAAATCAATTAATTTTGTAGGTGATTATTCATTAATTTAATCATTCATTTTATGGCGAATTTATATTTCAGTTGTTCAATAAGGCAAAGTTTTTTATTTTTTTGGTACCCATGAGCCATAATGAATTTAATTTTTTGATTATTTGATTTATATATAAGTAGTGAATTTTTATTAGTTTAAGTTTAGTATTTAATGTCTTATAGCGAAGTTGATTCTTAACTGTAGCATAATTTTAAATTGAATAAAATATATACAATCAATTGAGTGGCTAACATGTACGCTTTTAAGGACATAATTTTATGTCATTTAGTTATTCCTAATGAGTAAATTTTGTTATAGTTCATTTGGGAATTTAAACTTGAATTCTTAAAATTGGGAATTCAAATTGTTTGACACTTGGAATTTAAACATTTATAGTAGGGTTTTTATTAGTAAACTAAAGATAAATGTTATGCTAAAACGTTTAGGTTTGTGTATAACATAGTTTCCCACAATTTTAGTGTATTTGGAAACACTGCAACGCCACGAACACTACACAATGGACAATGTCTCCACTTTTGGCCACGTAAGTTTTTGACTTCAATTATTTATTTTTACACCTTTCCTATATTTTTTGTACTTATGAATAATATAGGTATTTTAATTCTTCTCACCAATCTTCTTACAGATGGATGTAGATCTAAGAGAAACCGTAAGTTGAACTTTTTATCACTCATCTTATTAATTCTTATTTTATATTTATAACTTACTAATAGTTAATTTAGCTTTAAAATGTCATTCAATTTCCAGGTCCAGAAACTCCAAAAAAATAACGTATGAGTCATTATCTGTGATGAGCGTGGTCTTAATAGCATTTTATGAGGTGGTTCTCTTGCTATCTTTTCATGTGTTGTAATTAATATGTTTTCACTAAAAATCCTTTTTAGCTTATTCATAATTTATTTTTTAAAGGAAAAAAGAAAGTTGCAATGAAGTATGCTAGCTCTAAAGGAAAAGAAAATGAAAGTTGTTTTGGCAAAAGAAGTGCAAATATAGATTGTGAAGTGATATGATTGGTTGATTCCCTGTTCATGAGTGTCAGTATAATTACTAAAACTTATTTATCATTGAAAATACTATTTCTTAAAAAAATTCATATTTTAGTCCAACAATAATATTGTATCAAAGCTGAGTTTGGGACAAACGTTAGACTTGAAGAGGAAATTCCTGATGTTGGGAAAGACAAAGAATTTGGATGCTCTAAACGTCAATTAGCACAACATACATGTTGTGAACAAGAGAGATCAGAACGTCCACCCATTCAGACTAAATATTTCCCTTCGTTAACACCAACCTCCCATCGTCGAGCATGCTTGGAACCTTCATCAAATAAAAGATCTTGAATCCAAACCTTTAGTGGTTCCACTGAACTTTCTAAACTTGCAATAGAACATATTATGCCACCAGATCACTCGATGTCATCGTCTGTGACCACAATGCTTCAAAGAACGTCATGCAAATCTTTGGCACCACAATGGGTTTAGAACCATCGAACCATTCACATAAATGTCTCAGGGTCATCGTCTATGACATCCATGCACCAAGAGCTACCCAATTTGAATGATATCACTGCCATGCATGAGCAACCACTATCAAGGTGTTTGTCATAAGTAAGAATTTTTTAAACTTTTGTAATTGAACTGCTACAATACACGTCATTGTTTACGTAATTTTTGACATAGTTATTTGAATTGGATCTATGTTGTCCTTATGAATTAGAGGAAAGTGCATCTACGAGTTTTGGAGTTACTTCTCAAACACATGTATGAGAAGGTTGACATTCACTCGGGAGTATGAATATAGAATGTCCTCATTGTTCGACCTCACACTAGAAGGATGAAAAATTATCTATTTCAAAATCATCATTTGCTCTATTTGGAACATGTTGTTTGCAAGGAAAGATCAAACTACCTTCACTTATTAAACCACCTTTATCACTTAAGGGGTTGTACGATGACAATGATAATAAAGAAAATTCGTTTTAGCAACATGTGCAAGAGTATAATGTAGCTAATGCTTTTACGAGTCTTAGAGCTACACTAGATTCAAGATTACTAAGTGGAAGGGGTCCTACATCATTTGCTATCCATGGATAATTGCGCCATTGAACAACATCACTCATACCACAATGAGATCATGAACCAGTGTACAGTCAATTGTACAATTATGATCGTAATTAAGCTTTAGATTTTCATAGTCGTAGGAATAATGGTATATTTATTCAAAAAAAAAATCATTAAATATTGAATGAGAAATTGTTAAAGTCTTTGTGACTTTTGGGAGCAATTGAAAGGGTTGTTAAAGCCTTTGTAACTTTTGGGAGCAACTGAAAAGGTGTGAAATGAATATAACATGAAAGACTACTAATTCAAAATTGGCGACTTTTGGTAAAAGACACAAAATCTAAATAGTTACATATTTTCATAAACCCACCATTATCATCTTTTGGTTAAAAGACACCATTACAAATAGTCACAACTTTTAATAAAGTCATCATTGATATCTCTTGGACTAAAAGACACCATTTCAAATGGTTGTACCTCTTCATAAAGTCACCATTGATACCCTTTGGCCTAAAAAGTACCATTACATATGGTTACACCATTTACGAAAAGGCACTAGTGAGTCTATAAATAGATGGTTCCTTGCACTCCCAAAATATACCATTGAACAATTCAAGAATTACTTTCTCATTCTAGTTCTCTCAATTATCCAAAATACTGAATGAAGTATTCAGTCTTTATTCTCTCTCTGAATATTGCTACATTATTATTTCAAGATCGGTTCAAGTATAAACATAGAATTGTGTTTGTTGGAGTCTTGGAGATTAAAGTACTGCATCTTCAGGAATGAAATCCATTCTATTTTGGGACACAGTTGCTTATCAACCTTAAGCAACAAGAGGGAGCAAAATTTTCTTAAGGAAACTGTGATTACATAGGGATCAGATTATTGTTTTTATTATTGAATTTCTGGTTTTCTAGATTTTCCTATTCATGTTGTTCTACGTCAATGTAAGTACACTAGTTTGATTTCTAAACATTCTTTTTAGATTAGTGCATAAGTTAGACTTTATACAGTTTAATATAATCTATTTATATACACATTTTCTTTCACAATTTTAAGATAGAATTCTGTTTTATAATTAGATTAAATATTCTTATAAGTCTAAAATAGAATTTTGTATTCTGTTACTATTTTATTTTCATTAATTACTATACCTATCACAAATCAGAATTGTGTATTTTGTTAGACTTTTTATTAAATTATTGTTTCTGTTTGTGTAATATAAATGATAACTTCAAATGATTATATTCCTCCTATTGTTGTTTGTACAACAATTGTTCCTACAACTGTGAGTGTGTCTTATGGGGGGAAGCCCAAGAAGTTCAATGGCTCGGACTTCAAACATTGACAATCTAAGATGTTTTTCAATCTCACCACACTTAATCTTGCAAAGTTTCTTAAGGAAGATGTTCCTTCACCTGATGAAAATGAAACAAATATACAAAAGGTGGCTGCAGTGGATGTTTGGAAGCGTTTTGATTTTTTGTGTAAAAATTACATCCTCAATGGGTTAGACAATGCATTATACAATGTGTATAGTGTAGTCAAAATTGCAAAAGAACTTTGGGAGTCCTTGGACAAAAAGTACAAGACCGAGGATGCCGGCACGAAAAGGTTAATTGTCGATAAATTCTTGAATTTCAAAATGATGGATTCTAAGATTGTTATCTCCCGGTTTCAAGAAATTCAAGTAATCCTTTATGAAATCCATGTCGAGGGTATGTCTCTTAGTGAGTCATTCCAAGTGGCTGCAATTGTGGAGAAATTACCACCCTTGTGGAAGGATTTCAAGAACAAATCCGAGAAGAAAAATGGAGTTTTGAATTCCATAGAATCTAAGGCCAACATAGTTGAAAGTGGAGCCAAGACTAACAAGAAAAGGATCGAAGAAATTCAAGCGTAAGTGCTACAACTATGGCAGACCGGGGCATATCTCAAAAGATCGTCGTAGGCCAAAGAATTTCAAGAAGCCTAATGCTCAAGCAAACATGACTGAAATGGACAAGCTTTCTATAGAAGTCAACGACATGAATCTCTCCGTAGTTATTTTAGAATGCAACTTGGTGGGTAACCCCAAGAGTGGTGGGTGAACATCGGTGCTATTCAACATATCTGTTCCAACAAATGGATGTTCTCTACTTATAAAAAGCTAGAGAATATTAAACAACTCTATATGGGGAATTTATCTACCTCCAATGTTGAAGGAAGTGGCAAGGTGATAATCAAGATGACATCCGGCAAGGAACTCACCTTGAACGAAGTGCTTCATGTCCCAAATATTCACAAGTATCTAGTCTCCGGTTCCTTACTTAGCAATAATATTTTTAAGTTAGTTTTTGTATCCGAAAAATTTGTACTCACTAAGAACGGATGTTTGTAGGAAAGGGGTACATGAGTGATGGCCTTTTTAAGCCCAATGTAATGACTATTGTACCCACATCTTCTAATAATAAGACTGAGATGAATTCTTCTTACTTGTTTGAGTCTTCTAATGTGTGGCATGCTAGACTAGGACATGTTAATTATGTTGCAATTAGAAGATTAGTTAATTTAAATAATTTGCCTAAGATGTCTATTGATCTAAATCATAAATATGAGACTTGTGTGGAATCAAAGTTGGCAAGAACATCTTTCAAGTCAATTGAAAGAAGTACCAAATCTTTTGAATTAATTCACAGTGATGTTTGTGACTTAAATTTTGTGCAAACAGGAGGTGGTAAAAATTTTTTTATTACTTTTATTGATGGTTGCACAAGATACTATTATGATTACTTAATTAGAAGTAAAGTTGAGGCTATTGATATGTTCAAGCTTATAAGAATGAAATTGAGAATCAACTTACTAGAAAGATAAAGGTACTAAGAAGTGATAGGGGGAGGTGAATATGAATCTTCTTTTGAGGAGTTTTGTGCAATACATGGAATCATTCACCAAACAACTACCCCCTATTCACCTCAATCAAATAGCATAGTTGAACGTAAAAATCAAACATTGAAAGAAATTATAAATGCTATATTGTCAAGTTTAGGAGTATCCCAAATCTTGTGGGGGAAGCATTATTATCTGCTAATTATGTTCTTAACAAGGTGCCTCAAAAAAAAAAAAAAAACTAATCAGACATCATATGAATTATGGAAAGGTCAAAGACCTTCCTATAAATTCTTAAAAGTGTGGGGGTGTCTAACAAAAGTGACGGTTCCTAAACCTAAAAAGGTTAAGATAGGACCAAAAATCATTGATTGTGTATTTATTGGTTAAGCCTATAACAGTAATGCATATTGATTTCTTGTTTACAAATATGAGATTCTTGATGTGCATAGTAATACTATTATAGAATCAAGGAATGCATCATTCTTTGAAAATAATTTAATGTGTCACATGCATCAACTTCATTAAAGAGACTAATCAAAACTACAACTAATAATGGTCAAAACAAGGAGTTCATAGAAGATGAACCTAGACGTAGTACGAGGCCAAAGACTTCGAAGTCATTTGGTCCTGATTTTTTAACTTATCCATTAGAAAATGATCCTCAAAGTTTCAAAGAAGCTATGTCCTCCCCCGAAGCTCCTTGTTGGAAGGAAGTTGTCGATTCTAAAGTCAAATCCATTATTGGAAATCATACATGGGAGTTGGTGAATCTTCCACTAGACAAATAACCTTTAGGCTGTAAATGGATCTTTAAAAAGAAGATGAAAGTTGATAGATCAATTGACAAGTACAAAGCTAGACTTGTAGCCAAAGGATATAAATAAAGGGAAGGATTGGATTTTTTTGACACTTATTCACTAGTTACTAGAATTACTTCCATACGAATGTCAATTGCTATAGCTGCATTGAATGGTCTTGTAACACCCCAAAATCCACCTTGGACGGCATTACTAATTAAAGTCATTCACATCAAGAGAGCAACTAACAAAATCCATAAAAAGGTAAATTTCATTCATCATACATAACATCTACAACATCACCCAAAAGAATATGCCAAACCATGATATCTACATCCAAAAAGAATATGTCAAACTATAGTAATTACAACTCAAAATCAAACTTAAAATTTGCAGCGGAATAAACAAAATAACATCTATCCATTGTATCAAAATGCATCTCCTAGTCTAGGACATAGAGAGATCAATTCTAGACATCCCCCTCGGGATCCATGCTTCCATCCAATGACGTTTCCCAAGCTACCTGCTCATCACCTCCGAGTTTTTCCTCCATACCGAAATCTGAGAATAAATATTGTTTGTAGGGGGTGAACACTAAGCTCTATAGCAACATTTTCCCAAACTCGAACAATGTTAAGAAAACATATAAAGTAGTTCGGTCTTACTTTCAAAAATATCATATATAACTTGAAATAAAATAGTGACAATTTATTTGATCTCAAGTTAACACAATGTCAATAAGTTAAATGAAAGGAATAAACATGTTGAAGAAATCAATTAATCATTCAATAGCATCATCCCATATTCTCATGTATGTTGGTTGTTTTTCATGAATCTACACTACGATTCTACATCGTTCACCCATCATAGCCACACAAACTAATTTAGGAAGGGCGTATATAGTCTCCCACGATATTGACGAATCCTTCCAAGGAAAAATATATTATCCCTCAGCCTCGAATTTACGTGAACAATAGTGGTTGCTCTCACAAACAACAATCCACTACAAGTGTTAGGCAACCATCTCACCCCCATTAGGATAGACTAACCTCTAACACTCTACAGCAGTTCTCGATTGCAATTCAAGTCCATCACAATAAACCATAAAAAAGATGCAATACCAACCATTTTTCTCAAATCAGCAATAAATCCAAAAACCCCCAATTTCATAAGTATTTTTCCAATATAGCATCTCAAGAAAAATAAGCAAGAGATCATTAAAAGATATACTTTTATTGTTCCAAATAAAGCACTAAAGTTTTTGAATCAAGAACAAAAGAATATTAAGAAGAAAAATCTCTCTTTCTCAAAAACTAGGTTTTGACATCAAGAACATGAATTTCTATAGTTATCAAATCAAAAGATATGCTTTTATTGTTCCAATAAATCCCTAGAGTTTTTGAAATCAAGAATAATGAGTTATCAAGAAGAAAAATCTATATCTCTCAAAGAAACAAGAGTTTTGATGTAAAGAACAAGGATTTTATGGTTATCAAACCATAACTTCCTTCAATACATGGCAAGGTTTGCAAGAACATCAAGAAACAAGGATTTCAATACATATATATGTAATATTAAGAGTCAAAACATGTATATATATAAACTCTAGCATCAATGGACAAGAGTGGAAGAAACCCCTACCTTGAATCAAAAGTTCCAAGTAAAGCCCAAGTTCTAGAGACTTCCTTCCTCCCTTTATCTTCCCCTAAGGTTCTAAGGGGCTTGGGGTGAGAGTGGAGTGAAGGAATGAAAGAAAATGGGATGGAAATGGTGTTTTAAAACAAGCCCAATCCCAAATTTTACTGTTCATAGGGCCAAAAATTATATTTTTCTCTGAAATTATGATTTTACTACTAAATATCTCTAATTTGATCTCTATGTCTACCCTAAGGTTTTTAGATGTTTTGGATTCATTTTTAATTTTATTTTAACCTAAAAATATTTATTTTTATGATTTATCTTTATACTGAAGTAATTTACACCTGAAACAATAAAATTACTATTTTATTTCTCCGAACCGCACTTAATAAATGTTTAAATCGATTGACCCATCCGAGGTCCAACATACCATACTTGGTACTCTATTATTATCCATTTATAATATTTGAAGGAAAGAATACCTAGTCCCAAAGCTTTGGCAACTTAGGCACTAGTACCCACACCATTTGGTGGTAGTACCTCAGTTTTTCTCCTTTTTTACTATGATCCACTTCTAATCTAAATAATTTTTAAACATGAAAGTTGTAGATCTGGATTTCCTATGTATTGGGTCAAACTTGCAGCTCAGACGGTTGGATAAAAAGTTATGACAATTCTATGAAAACTGGTCCAGAACAGACAGTACTGGTACGCTGCCCAGAACACCTGATTTTTCATTTCCAATCCATTCCAAACCCTTCCAACACCAATCCAAACTTATACAACATAAATTTGTTCATTAAATATAGCTGGTACAAGTTCTATTAGAAACGATTTCATATATTTAACTGAGTTTTACAATATTAGCATTTCAAAATGGTGAATTAGATAAAGAAATATACATGGAACAACCTGAGAGGTTCATTGCTAATGGATAAGAAAAGAAAGTATGCAAGCTTGTTAAATCTCCGTATGGTTTAAAACAAGCACCGAAGTAGTGACATAAAAAATTTAACAAAGCAATGTTGTCAAATGGATCCAAAATAAATGAGTGTGACAAATGTGTAAATGTTAAGAGTACTCATAATTGATATATTATTGTATGTTTTTATGTTGACGACATTCTAATTATAGGTAGCAATAACGATGTCATTAAGCTACCAAGTGGATGTTGACAAATAGGTTTGAAATGAAAGACTTAGGTGTTGCTGACGTTATATAAGGAATTAAAATTTATAGAACGTCAGATGGACTCACGTTATCTCAATCTCATTATATTGAACAAGTGTTTGATAAGTTCAAGATTTATGAGATAAAATCTACGAGAACACCTATCGATGTTAATATACATCTTTCTAAGAATAAGGGTAATAGCATTTCACAGTTAGAATAAGCATGCATAATTGGTAGTTTAATGTACATAATAAATTGTAACCATCCAGATATAGCATCCTCAGTGAGTACGCTAAGTCGATATTCAAGTAATCCCAGAAAGACCACTATAAAGCAATTATTAGAGTTTTGGGATATTTAAAACATACTCAAAATTGTGGTTTGCACTACACGAAGTACCCAATAGTAGTTGAGGGATATATCGAAACTAATTGGATATCTGATACTAAAGATTCAAAATCTACGAATGGATATGTCTTTACCTTTGGTAGTGCAGTCAAGTCTTGAAAATTCTCAAAGCAAACTTGTATTTCTAGATCTATAATGGAATATGAGTTCATTACCTTAGATAAAGTTGGAGAAGAAGCAGAATGACTTCGTAACTTCTTAGAGGATATTCTAAATTGGTCAAAGCCTGTGCCTGTAATATGCATTCACAATAATAGTCAATCTACGATTGGAATGACATAGAATTGTATGTATAATGGTAAATCTAGACACATACATCTTAGACACAATATCGTTAGACAATTGCTCTCTAATTGTATTATATCGATCGACTATATGAAGTCAACGGATAATATTGCGGATTCGCTTACAAAAGATTTGACTACAGACCAAGTGAAAAATTCATCGAGGGGAATGAGCTTAAAGCATATTGCTTAACCAAGAGTTACCATATTGGCAACTCAACTTAGTTGTCTAGAGATCTCAAGATCTAAGTTTAAAAGGACAACCGAACTATGTGTAACTCAGAACGCACTAAGAATATTTTCACATTTGCCGTGAGAACTATGGTAAGTTACTCTTTTAATGATATTCTGTGACTTGAAAATGTCCAAGTGGGGTATAGCAGGATACTCTTAATCAGAAACCACCTATGTGGGTAAAGAAAGGACCGTTTTTATGAGAATCATAGACTGATTATTCTAAAATTACTCATGAAACCAAGTGGTATTCAAGGCTAAAATGAACACAAACGTGAGAACCAACTCTGTTTGAAGGGATACTGTGTGAATTCTATTGTCTTGATTTACACAAATGACTGACAGTTCAAAGACATCATATTCACTAGATAGCCAAGTAAATCTGGTAGTTTGTCACAGCAGAAAGTTCAAGGCCATTGGCTACTTATCCCGATGCAATAACCTTTCACATTTACTTGAACTAGTGTCTTCATTATCATACATTGAATTTTCATTCATGTGGGGGATTGTTGGAAACAATGGTATATTTATTTAAAAAAACCACTAAATATTGAATGAGAAATTGTTAAAGTATTTGTGACTTTTGGGAACAATTGAAAATGTTGTTAAAGTTTTTGTGACTTTTGGGAGCAATTGAAAATGTGTGAAGTGAATATGACACGATAGGCTACTAATTCAAAATTGGTGACTTTTGATTAAAGACATCAATCTAAATAGTTAAATCTTTTCATAAAGCCAGCATTAACACCTTTTAGTTAAAAGACACCATTACAAATAGTCACAATTTTTCATAAAGTCCCAATTGATATCTCTTTGACTAAAAGACACCATTTCAAATGGTTGTACCTTTTCATAAAGTCATTATTGATACCCTTTGGACTAAAAGGTACCATTACATATGATTACACCCTTTATGAAAAGTCACTAATGAGTCTATAAATAGGTGATTCCTTGCACTCTCAAAACATATCATTGAACAATTCAAGAATTGCTCTTTCATTCTAGTTCTCTCAATTATCCAAAATATTGATTTAAATATTCAGTCTTTTTTTTTCTCTCTCTCTCTCTCTCTACATATTGATGCATTATTATTTCAAGTTCAATTCAAGTATAAACATAGAATTGTGTTCATTGGAGTCTTAGAGATTTAATTGTTGTATCTTCAAGAATGAAATATGTTCTATCTTGGGAGACAGTTGCTTATCAACCTTAAGCACTAAGATGGAGCAAATCTGTCTTAAGGAAACTCTTTTTGGATTTTACTATTTGTGCTCTTATGTGTCAATGTAAGTGAACTGGTTTTGATTTTTACGCTTTCTATTTAAATAGTGCATAAGTTAGACTTTATACAGTTTAATATAATCTAATTATATACACATTTTCTTTACGATTATATATATACACTTGTGTCTATTATATAGACGGCACATGGCGGACCCGTTACTTGTATTAATTAGCATATGGATAATAACTCTATTAGTATGCAGTTTTGATGAAAGCCAGTTCAACACACTTTTCTTATGAAAGATATTGTCTTTGTTGTTGTTAGCTATTTCCTAGTTAGTATTGTTATTTCACGAGACAACTGTGAAATATCGGGTTGGTTTGAATGCTTAAAAGATTGGAAAGTAGACAAGAAATGATAGTTTGTGCATGAGGTATGGTTTATTGTGCTCGACGTTTTGGTTTTTTAAGTCAAGACACGACAAAGTAACATGCTTATACATCAAAATAGGTAATCAATTTTCATCACTATACAAGCATGGAGACAAATATGCAGCAAAATCTTATTATAAAAATAGGCTTGTAGAATATCAAATTGGTTGTGAACACATATTTTGTGATTTATGTGATGCCCCAAAAATCAGTGGTTCTTTGTCAACTCATTGATCACCCATCAACCTGTGAAATACCCATGGATACTGTGTAACTCAATATCACGCCGTTATGCCCAATTTATCGGAATCCATAATTTAATAAAATTCAAGCAGAGTCTCCTTTGTACAGGGGAGCTCTACCAAAAAATACAACTTGTGCAATCATACAACATTGACCACACCAGATCCATTTATGAGTAAACAATGACCACACCGAGTCTATTTATCCATACTTATATAACAACATGCAATGTTACATTAAAAATAGTCCATATGAATTCGATTACAATTCTTTTACATACATTATATGTCCAAAAACTAACTTAGTAAATGTTTTACAAAAGCATAATTTTTCACAACAGTTTTACAAAATGTGAAATAAAAGCCACAAGTCAGCTTTTCTTCAAACTTGAGGTTCCAAATACGAGCCGTCCACCGGTGTATAACTCGTTGTGTAGATCGACTTTAATACTTGGTTCAAATAATTTCGACTGATGGAACTCCGTAGATCTGAGAGAGAAGGTTGGAATTTTCTCGTTTTCATCTCTTATTCTTCCATTGTTAAACCCATTGGAATCCAGCAGAGAAATGGGTGTAATAATCATATTTTTGTTCCTATTTATACACTTTAACGCTTGATCCGCGTTGCACCACACGCCCCTTTTTCGGGTCTCTTTTTGTCCCGAAATGATTAATTTTCGTCCCAGTTTAAATTTTAAATTTTTTTATATGAAATTTATTTAAATTATAATAAAATTTTAGAAATTTTATTTTTTATGCGTTTTTCGAGGTCACCGACACCCGTCACCTCAAAAAATGTAAAAAACTTGACTATTTTAAAATTCGACGAAAATTATCTGGGTAACTAGACAATTTTACATTCTTCCTCCTTAAATGAATTTTGTTCCCGAAATTCACACACTCATGCACATGCAACAAGTAATACAATACTTATTGTTACAAAAATGTACCTCCATCCCTGAACAAGAAAGGATAACTGGTATGTATAATGTCCTCACACTCCCATATCCACTCCTCAGTGCTGACATAGCACCTTCACTATGGCCTCACGGTCTTATCTCACAAAACCTGGGATCTCGATCTGATACTATAGATACGGGTATCCCACGTAATTGGACAATCTCCCTTATGTACAATTAGTCGAATTCCTCTAGTGTGAAGGTCATCCGCATGACCAAAAAATGTGCTGACTTTATAAGCTAGTCCACTATCACCCATACTGCGTCATGTCCCCGCAATGTCCGTGGCAAGTGAGTTACAAAATCCATCATGACGTGCCCCTACTTCTACTCAGCCACCCCCAAAAGCTAGAGCAACTCTGCAGGTCTTTGGTGCTCAACCTTGACATGCTAACACGTGAGACATCGGCTAACAAATTCTCCAATGTGCCTCTTCATCCCATTCTAGTAGTACTGGCGACGAAGATCATGGTACATCTTTGTGTCACCTGGAAGTATAGTAAAACGAGAGCAATGAAACTCCCTAAGGATCTCCTCTCTCAGATCCGTAAAATGGAGAACCACAACCCTTCCCCTATACCGAAGACTACTATCTGCATGAATGGCCCAACCCTCGTCACCTATACCCAATTGTACTCGGTCTCTGATAGACAATATCTCCATGTCCTGTCCCTAGGACTCGATCATTCTACTCAGTAGAGAAGGCATAGCCACCAAACTTTCCAAAGTGCCTTGAGCCTGACTCCTGTAGTGTAGTCTAAACTGCCCCACAGTCTGGAGCATCTGCCATTCTCGGGAAGTCACATTAGCTAAGACTCCTAGTGACTTTCGGCTGCGTGCATCAGCCACCACATTTGTCTTACCGGAATGGTAATGCAAAGAGAAGTCGTAGTCCTCTAAATACTCCATCCACCTGCGTTGTCTCATGTTGAGGTCCCACTATGTAAAAATGTACTTCAGACTCTTGTGGTCCGAAAACACCTCAAATTGTTCTCCGTATAAATAGTGGTGGCAAGCCTTCAAGGCAAAGACAATGGCCGCCAACTCCATGTTATGTGTGAGATAGTTCTGCTCGTGACTCTTCAGCAGCCGAGAACTGTAAGCTACCACCCTTCCGGACTGCTTTAAAATACAACCAAGTCCGTTATTGAAGGCATCACAGTACACCGTGTACCTCTGTCCGCTTTCTGGAATAATCAAAATAGGAGTTGAAGTAAGCCTCCTCTTCAACTCCTAGAATGCCTTCTCACACGAATCCTTCTCAAACTTGACCTCATTCTGGGTCAATCTTGTCATAGGTGCAACTAGTTGTGAGAAGTCCTCAATGAACCTCCTGTAATACCCTGCCAATCCCAAGAAACTGCGTATCTCAAAGATTGACTTTGGTCTCTCCCAACTCATAACTACCTCAACCTTTTTCTGGGTCCACGGATACACCCAAAACTGACACCACATGCCCCAAGAATTTTACCTCGGTCAGCCAAAATTCACACTTGCTGAACTTGGTATACAACTGATGGTCTCTCAAGGTTTGGAGAACAACCCTCAGGTGACCCTTATGCTCCTCCTCTGACTTGGAGTAGATCAGAATGTCATTAACAAAGACCACGATAAACTGATCTAGGTAGAATTGGAACACCCTATGCATGAGATTCATGAATGCCGCTAGAGTATTCGTCAATCCAAAAGGCATAACCGTGAACTCGAAATGCTCATACCGCGTCTTAAACGCCGTCTTAGGGATATCTACCTCCCTAAACCTCAAATGATGGTAATTCGTGCGTAGATCTATCTTGGAGTAGACCCGCGCCTCTCTCAGTTGATCAAACAAATCATCAATTCGTGGCAAAGGGTACCTATTCTTGATAGTAATCAGATTCAACTGCCGGTAATCTATATATAATCGAAGAGTCTTATCTTTCTTCTTGACAAACAACATCGGAGCGCCTTAAGGTGTAGTGCTCGATCTAATAAAGCCCTTGTCCAACAATTTTTGTAATTGAACTTTGAGTTCTTGCAACTCAGCTGGCGCAATTCTATGCAACATCATAGAAACAGGAGATGTACCAGGTTGCAACTCAATAGTGAAGTTTACATCCCTATGTGAAGGTACTCATGGTAGTTTGTCCACAAAAATGTCCTCAAACTCACAAGCTACCCAAGGTATACCTAACTCCTATCTTGCCTCGTCCTCCAGGGTAATGCTTGCTAGCTAACCTATCAATTGCCTGTGTCATCTAGAGTCATACACGGCTTGGGGTAAAGCATCATGTTTTTCTCCTGAAACTTGAAACAAATATATATATATATATTAAAGTCCTCTCATAAAACTAGGAGATATTTA
This sequence comes from Ilex paraguariensis, assembly GCA_963454935.2. Lineage (NCBI taxonomy): Eukaryota > Viridiplantae > Streptophyta > Magnoliopsida > Aquifoliales > Aquifoliaceae > Ilex > Ilex paraguariensis. The sequence goes on from CAUOFW020004724.1 coordinate 1,316,692, forward strand.
ATGCACCACTTTCCAAAAAAAAAAAATACATGAATTAATGGAGGGCAAAAATGTCACAAAAAAATCAACAAAATTCAAATAATATACTTAGATACAAATAAGTATCAAAATTAAGGATTTAATTATCCAACTTTTTTTCTTTGTACTTTTTTACAATTAAATCTAATTTAGTGTACCTCATTCCAATTTTTCCATACAATTTTTTGATTAGGTTTAAATTTTTTGGGGCCTTTTTATAAGACCTAAAATTTTCATGGATTTAAATTTTTTATATGGACTAATTATGTACCTACAATTATGGGCCTTATAAAAATTTGGGCCTAAAATCTATGTTTTTTTTAGGGAAATTTGGAGGCCGATCCCCTATATGAACTTGTTTGGACTTAAGTCCGTCAAAAAAATTTATTTGTTATAAAGTCCGTTTTTATCAATTTTATCATACTGTCTCTTCCCTTTAGAAGTGAAATAAAACTAAAAATTAAAAATTTCTAAATCTTAGGAGTTTGACTAATATTAAAATATTTTCTCTCTCATATCTATCTATATCCATATATAGATTAAGAGTTTGACTAACATTGAAATATTCACTCTCTTATATATAGTAACATTAAAAATAAAAAATAGTAACATTCAAATAAAAAAAAAATTATCATTTGGACACAAAAAATAATACATTTAAACACAAAAAAATTGTAACATTTAAACATAAAAAAAATTGAAACATTAAATATTAATATTTTTAAAAAATAATAACAGTATCATGTTCAACAAAAATATTAACATGTTCAATAAAAATAGTAACATGCTTAATAAAAACAGTAATATATTTAACAATAATTATTTTTCTCAAATTTAAACACAAAAAATAGTATCATTCAAATACAAAAAATAGTAATATTCAAAAAAAAATAATTGTAACATTGAATATTAATATTTAGGAAAATAATAGTAGTAACATGGTCAACAAAAACAGTAACATGCTCAAAAATAATAGTGCATGAATAGTAACATACTCAACAAAAGAAGTAACATGCATAGTAACATAATAAAAAAAATAGTAACATAAATTTGAATTTTACTATTCAAATTCATAGTAACTTTTTTTTTTGTATTTGAATGTTACTATTTTTTTAATGTTACTATATATATATACCTAACCTATATATGAATATAGATAGATAAGATAGAGAAAAAAATTTAATTTTAGTTAAGCTCTTAACCTATATATGAATATAGATAAATATGAGAGAGAAAATATTAACTTTCTCTCAATGAAGGGTATTTTTGAGATAAAAAAAAGTGGACTTAAGTCATTACATATAATTTTAAACATGGACTTAGTTCCTTATAAGTTTTCTTATAAGATTTATTTCAAAATAAGTACATTTAGATGAACTCACTCCCAATTTCACTTTTTTTAATACTATTGTCCGGCCCTGAAATAATGCACTGTTTAATGCGTTGGAAACTAGAATCAAAGAACTTTCCTAAGGTATAAGCTTTGCATCGGGAATTGCTATGAATTCAGGTATTTGATTTAAATTGACCCAAAAACTGAAGATTGACTAGACTTTTTAATTTCCTTTATTTGAATTGGACTTTGAACGCCACAATGGGAATGCCCTAAACACTCCAATGTTATACTCACCTTCGCATCACCTTCTCTCCCCTCCTCCTTTCTAGTTTTGTTTTGTTTTTTATTTTTTATTTTTGTTTTTTATCCTTTCTAGTTTTGTTCAATTCCTTTTTCCGCCCTTATTTTTCCAACTTCCTTTCAAACAGCAACAAGTCATATTAAGTTTGTATTAATACAATATTTTTCAGGAGAATTCTTAATTAGTTATTGCGACTCTAATCTGGTTAGGATTTACAAGCTTAATTTACGCATACTTTCCTTCAATTTTTTTTCATATGACCTATTGAATTGAGCAAAATTGAAGTAAAGTGTATTGAAGGGTATCCCAATCCCATGTATAAGTGTAGATAGAGAATCTTAAAACAAATACTTGTGTACGAGTAATGAAGAAGTATCAAAGGATAATTAGCATGCATGCCCCATGTACATACAAGGAATTATAAAGTTCAAATTGCCAATAAAAGGTTTTTGTGGTTACTATGATATCACAAAATTTGAGTACATAATGAACAATACTAAAACTAATGTAAAGAACAGGATAAAAGAAAAATTCGAACTAGCTCTCTTTCTTCATGCATCCATTTTTCTTCTTCTCTACTCTATCACGAGATCGTTTTTCCAGTCCACTGAGCTGCCTCTCCCACACCTCCTTCGGGAAATTTGCTCTTCTTTCTTCCACACAAAGACTGCCAAATCCGCATGCAAACGAGTCAACCAAGCCTAATTCATAGTCATACCTCTTGCGTGAAATCGGATCTGAAAGGGTTTCATAGGCCTTTCTTAGCTCAACGAATCGATTGGTGGACTCTTCCTTTGTTGCAAGAGGGCAAACATCAGGATGGTATTGGAGAGCCATGCTTCTGTATGCTTTATTTATTTCATCAAAGCCCACGTTTTCAGAACCAACAAGAGACAGAACTTCATAAAAGTTGGTTTTAATTTCTCCACTTTGCATGGCCAACCTTTTAGCTTGACATGAGAAAGATTTGAGATTAGAATGCTTCTGTGAATACTTTGGTTTGTAACAAAGTGTAACCATTTTATCTATCTTGGCATTGATCTGCAAGGAAATCTCCATTATCACAGAGAGAGAGAGAGAGGTAAGAGACTAGAGATGAATGTTTATCTAATAGGGGGGAAGCATGTTACTTGAATTATTTAACTCGTTGATTAAAACCTTATTAGGACGCGGTTTATGTGGACGCTGGTTGAATGTAATTTTGACATGAAGCCATTGTCTTTGTTGTCTTTGGCTCTTACCTCGCAACAAATGTTAAATTAAAGTCAACATTCTGCTCAGAGAATGTTAGCAATATGCATAATTTACAAACCTAAATAATGTAAGAAATTTTAACCTCAACGTGGGCAGCATAACTCATTATTTTTGTTTATGAAAAACCGGGTTGGTTGGTTTGAGGATATAATTTGGATATCTAATATATTATGATCATTAGACTAATAGTGGATTTTATTAAATGTTGTGACCTACTATTAATCCGATAGCTACAATGTATTAAATCCTCAAATTGGGTCTTAATAGAATTCATCAATTTTTCTTTTAGGTGACCTATTTGGCTTGATATGCTTTAGCTATACTATTTAAATTTTTGTCACTTATATTAAGCTTGTTATTTTGTGTGTGCCCGTTTTCTAAATGAAAGAGTATGCAAAGTCAAGAGTTTTTTATGTGTAAAGGCTTTTGTAAAAGGATACTGATAAAATCAAATATAAAAACTTGAATTTGAACACGAAATGAAATTTGATAAATTTGACAATTGATAACATTAACCCGAAATTATTGTGTATGAGAAATAATCCATCATACAAACACAAGAAACAAAAGCATGAAATGAATGCCATGATATTACAAAATGAAAATGAGATCAAGCAAAGTCTGATTGATTTGCTTCGATACCATGATAGAATCACATATAAATGGAAATTGATCAAAAACAATATGCACGAAGTAATTTACGTAATTCGATCATAAGACCTACATCTATGGACCAAAGCACATCTTCACATTAGTTCTTGTAACTTAGAACAAATTGGTTATATCCTATATATTAGGGTGAAGAAACAATCACACTGAGATAAACAAGAATATATAAGATAAACAATAACTTAAAAATCTACTTGATTGATGTCATAATATCATATAATCCTATCATCTACAGTTAAAAACGCGGAGTCAATTCCTACTCTCCGTTGAAGTTATGGTCTATTTGGGAGAATGGATGACAAAATGGAAGAAATAAAAAGTTATCCATCCTTCTCTTTTTTCCAAATATCAAATTGATCATTAAAATAAAATACCATCTTTAGACTAAAGTCTTTCTACTATGATTATGAATCTTTTTTCTTAGGAGAGGGGAGGGGAATTTGAACATTTAATCTTAAAAAAATAAAGTCTTTATAAGATAAGGAGTACCATTGAACTAAAAATATGTTTGCATAAACTTAAACAATACAGAGAAGTCATAAATAATCATATCTTTGATGAAATTAGTCAGTGAAGTATTGTTGTCTTTCTTGTAAGTTTACTTTATTTGTTTCTTTATCGTTGAAAGCCAGGCAAGAATCGCTGTATGAAAGAGGTTTAATTTGTCTGTTCCTACAAGTGCATGCTATAGGCCAAATTTCTTGCTTCAATATGAAAAAGTTTTTTGTACAGATCAAGCCGGCCTAGATTTTTGTTTGTTGTACCTAAAGAATATATTCTCCAGGAAGCTTTCTCAATTGAATTGCTTCTAAAGAAAGTTCATCTTAGCAAAAGATAGGCCCTGTTCGTACAAAGTCTAACTACACCTCTGGCAACTACGGGAGTCGACCTTTCGATACTTAAGTTAATAATTAACTCAAATGACTATAGTTTATATTTGGACTGAGAGTAACTTACCTCCCCGAGCTATATTTATAGGCATGTCGAATTATCATTTTTTTGTTTTTTGGGGGAGTGGACTATAATCTCGTTTATCATTTCAAGTGGATGATCTCAACTGTCCGAACTATATTTATAGGCTTGATCCTTGCTCATCCCTAATCTTTCGTCGTTATCTCATTACTAGGATTCAGTCATGCAGGGCGGAGCTGATTATCAAGTCATAGATGGCTTTGGAGACAAGAGCTCTACTCTTGTGAGCTCCAGCTCCCTTGCTCTTGTGGCAGAACTCTTTTCTAGAACTATTTCTTACGGAGCAAATTTTTCCATCATTAGGCCCATGAATTTTGAAGGAGATCTACCACTGTTATACAAATCTATAATATAAAATATGACAGACTTTAATAAACTTATTTAAAAGTCTCAAATAGAATTATCTAATAATCATCAACATTCCTCTCAAAAAAAGTAAATTAAAGTAAATTATTTTTTTCAAATTAACCGATTAATTTACGTTACACCATAACTTTAGGCACGAGTTACCCTAATTTTATATATACCATATCGAAATGTTTTTAACGGTAGGACTTCGCTTGGTTTGTTTGTAATAGTTGAATGTGTGAACAATAGAGTAAAATAAACAAATTTTGTACGTATTTACGTATCTTGCTTTGATAGATAAAAAATAAGAAATATGGTACCAAAAGTTAATTTTGTCCCATTTTGAATATCTGAATATAAAAAGTAAGCTGCTAAAAAGCTTATTGGTTTACCTCACATCATTTCCATGCGGTAAGAAGCTGTGGAAGCAGTTAGCATCCATTTGTCCATTGTTCAACCTAAGTAGTAGAAGTTTATGCTAATGGAGACGACTGTGACCTACCCAACTGGTGAGAAGGATGAATTACAAATGGCATCATTTTTTGGCACTGTTACTGCAGTCCTTATTTTCGACACACTGACATCACTTATCAGACTGATCCTACAGTTGGATTTAGTTTGTAAACAAAATAAAAATGTCAGTCACAACAAGTGTTGTCAAACTTATGGTTGGTTGGATACAATGAAAAAGTTGAAGGACGACAAATGGAAGAGATGAATAAATTTTATGTTTGGTGAGGAGAAAAACTTGTCAAACTCCTAAATTGGGTCTCGGATTAAGATGTCATATCTTCCTACAAGTTTCTATGCCCAAATTATAGGTGTCCGTCTATTTTAACAATGAATGGAGTGAAACAGGCTGTTTCCCCTTGTGTTAAATCAACAACTAAAAAATATGAGCATTAGTAAGGGAAAAAAAAGGTGCACATGATAATAATAACAAGTATCTAGAGCTGATGTAGTGATTCTGACTTCAAATTTTTTGCTGCCAATAAAAAGAAAATGCGTCAGGCATATATATCGTGTTTTTTCTTGAATGGAGTGAACAACTACATTATATATTACTCAATTTCCAACGAAAACATTCAAGTAATATAAATCAGCTGCTAACACTTCAACTAATTTAAGAAAACCCACATAAATTCGTTTTCGTAAAATATACTTTCAAATACCGACCATAGTTAAAATTGATGCACATGATTTATATTTGTAAATTGCATATAATCATAATGAAATCCTATATTCCATTGGGAATTTAAGTCATTGTAAGAAAAAGCCAAGTACAACACGCATAAAACTACAAAGAAGAAGTTAGGCCATAAAACATAAACCCAACCGACATATTCTGTTGTGCATAATCTAAATCAAACTGTTTCTAAAACTGATGCAAAACGTCTTGCAGACCAAGCTCCTCTCTTGCACTCCACCAAATCCATATTCACATCTAGTTCACAGAAGTCATTCCAAAGAAAGACTACAATTCTATTGTTGCCATAATCCATCATCCATAATCAAATCTTGGTCTACACATGCATCTGTAACTTATTTGTAAATTGATATATGCCTAGAACTTATTTGGCATCAAACTACACAGCTAATTACCTGCGATTTCAATTGAAGCAGATATTGGACGGCTATTTTCCATGTTCCAACTTCAGAAACCTCTCTTGACATTCTCCTTACAACTAAAATTAAAAAAAAAAAAAAGGTAATGAGAGAGAGAGAGAGAGAGAGATGGGAGTCCAAACAATTGGTATTCCAACAAATGTAATCGTAATGAGCATTTGAACCACTAAAAGCTAAACTGCTTCGGTGGCTAGGGCTGAAAGCTAAGTCCATTCCTAATGCACAATTAGCTCAACAATAACAACAACAAAAAGATTGTTTAGTATTTGAATCCACTACCACAAAAATTTTCTCATGCACAATCATTCTTATATTAAAAAACCACAATTTAGAAATTTTATAATCAAATCAAACAGTAACTAACGTTTGTTTCATTGAAGTGAAATAACAAACACTTTCCATGCAACCATTGAAATTGAGCCCGTCGAACAATTGGACTTCAATGGAAACCACCATAGCTTTAGAGAGAATAAGTTGATTATGATCTAGGCGGCCCTTCTGCAATACCATATCTAAAGTGACAACTTTCACTACTATATTGTGTCCATTGGTGCCGAGCCTTAGCTGATCAATCTTGGTGAAAACTGGTTTCCTCATAGCTGATTTTGTTTCGGCCATCTATTACCAAACTCAAAACCATCGAAGGGTTCACAACAAAAACAAAATCTAGACAATTTTGTGAAACAACAAACTTTAAAACAAAAAAAGACATTTTGAATTCACAGAATTTCAATTTTGATAATGTAACAACGCATCCGCTCACAATCAACATATAAACGAAAGAATTCATCTTCAATGGTGATGGAAAATATGGTCACAATAGAATTTTATGAACTAATTTGCTTACTTATTCAACAGATATGCTTTTGCAACAACAATGACAACTAGCATAGTAGACCCCAAAACTGGTCTGAGTGATATGAAGATGTTAACATAAAGAATAAATTGAAGCAAAGAAAAATCAACTCAGATCATGAATAAAAAATGCATCCGACTCAAACATTGAATTAGACGATCAACAACCATATCAGTCCAAAACCTAAATAAATATTCGTACAATGAATGGAGGAAATTTGCAAGTTTGAATACAACAATGACGCAAAAACCCTAATCTTGAGAACAAAGTAAAATATAATAACAGAAGGAAATTGGGCCTTTATAATAAATAAATAGTAACTGAGATTCGATTCGTTACCTAATCCAACATTAGACTTAGGAGTCAAAGGGATAGAATTGAGGAGTTTCAGAAATGGATCTGCTTTTTCTACTACGTTTGTGAATTATGTTTTGGGGGCGATCGTCAAAATTGATTTATGAAAGAAATCGTCTCCATTTATGGTGTTGAAAAGGGCAAGAGACTTCGCCAGAGACTGGGGACTTCATCGGTGGAGGTGACAGATTGATGGAGGGAAATGGGGAAGAGGGAAAACGTAAATGGACGAGGAAAATGTTGGATTTTTGGGTTCAAAATGACGTCATTTTGTGACAAATTAACATGAAACTACGTCAATTTGAATTAAATTTTTTTGCTTAAGCTCAATCCCAAAACAAATACCCTTAATTTTTGCTTTGGGCCTCTTGCCGAATCAAATACTCTTATTGTTTTCTTCGATAGTTTATACCAAAGTAAAAAAAAGAGAATTTGGTTTAGAATTTAGCCGAAGCAAAAAAAAATTGAATATTTACTTCAAATGTTTTTGCTTTGCCCTAATGCCGATGCAAATATTCTATTTTTTGCTTCAATTTTCCTGACAGAAGTAGAAAATATTTTTTGTTTCGGCATTAGACCAAAACAAATAACTTCAAAGCAACAAGGNTAAAAAAAAAAAAAAGGTAATGAGAGAGAGAGAGAGAGAGAGATGGGAGTCCAAACAATTGGTATTCCAACAAATGTAATCGTAATGAGCATTTGAACCACTAAAAGCTAAACTGCTTCGGTGGCTAGGGCTGAAAGCTAAGTCCATTCCTAATGCACAATTAGCTCAACAATAACAACAACAAAAAGATTGTTTAGTATTTGAATCCACTACCACAAAAATTTTCTCATGCACAATCATTCTTATATTAAAAAACCACAATTTAGAAATTTTATAATCAAATCAAACAGTAACTAACGTTTGTTTCATTGAAGTGAAATAACAAACACTTTCCATGCAACCATTGAAATTGAGCCCGTCGAACAATTGGACTTCAATGGAAACCACCATAGCTTTAGAGAGAATAAGTTGATTATGATCTAGGCGGCCCTTCTGCAATACCATATCTAAAGTGACAACTTTCACTACTATATTGTGTCCATTGGTGCCGAGCCTTAGCTGATCAATCTTGGTGAAAACTGGTTTCCTCATAGCTGATTTTGTTTCGGCCATCTATTACCAAACTCAAAACCATCGAAGGGTTCACAACAAAAACAAAATCTAGACAATTTTGTGAAACAACAAACTTTAAAACAAAAAAAGACATTTTGAATTCACAGAATTTCAATTTTGATAATGTAACAACGCATCCGCTCACAATCAACATATAAACGAAAGAATTCATCTTCAATGGTGATGGAAAATATGGTCACAATAGAATTTTATGAACTAATTTGCTTACTTATTCAACAGATATGCTTTTGCAACAACAATGACAACTAGCATAGTAGACCCCAAAACTGGTCTGAGTGATATGAAGATGTTAACATAAAGAATAAATTGAAGCAAAGAAAAATCAACTCAGATCATGAATAAAAAATGCATCCGACTCAAACATTGAATTAGACGATCAACAACCATATCAGTCCAAAACCTAAATAAATATTCGTACAATGAATGGAGGAAATTTGCAAGTTTGAATACAACAATGACGCAAAAACCCTAATCTTGAGAACAAAGTAAAATATAATAACAGAAGGAAATTGGGCCTTTATAATAAATAAATAGTAACTGAGATTCGATTCGTTACCTAATCCAACATTAGACTTAGGAGTCAAAGGGATAGAATTGAGGAGTTTCAGAAATGGATCTGCTTTTTCTACTACGTTTGTGAATTATGTTTTGGGGGCGATCGTCAAAATTGATTTATGAAAGAAATCGTCTCCATTTATGGTGTTGAAAAGGGCAAGAGACTTCGCCAGAGACTGGGGACTTCATCGGTGGAGGTGACAGATTGATGGAGGGAAATGGGGAAGAGGGAAAACGTAAATGGACGAGGAAAATGTTGGATTTTTGGGTTCAAAATGACGTCATTTTGTGACAAATTAACATGAAACTACGTCAATTTGAATTAAATTTTTTTGCTTAAGCTCAATCCCAAAACAAATACCCTTAATTTTTGCTTTGGGCCTCTTGCCGAATCAAATACTCTTATTGTTTTCTTCGATAGTTTATACCAAAGTAAAAAAAAGAGAATTTGGTTTAGAATTTAGCCGAAGCAAAAAAAAATTGAATATTTACTTCAAATGTTTTTGCTTTGCCCTAATGCCGATGCAAATATTCTATTTTTTGCTTCAATTTTCCTGACAGAAGTAGAAAATATTTTTTGTTTCGGCATTAGACCAAAACAAATAACTTCAAAGCAACAAGGCATTTTTCTTGTAGTGTGATTAGTAGAAGTTTAAAATACAACTTGAATTTGAACTTGTAGAGGTCTATGACATAACAAGAGATAAGATTGGTTGTATTTAATTTTTATCTCTAATAAGTGGCCACATTCATTTCAAGGATTGGATTGGGATGAAATAAACTAATCAATGTGATTCAAGGGTTTTAGTTAACTACTGGAACATAATTGTTAAAACAATGTCTTTAGAATGGAGTTTTCTATTGTAGAACATGATATTCAATATGAAAAGCCTCCTAGTCTGTACATTTCATTTTCTTCTACTCAATATGAAATTTATAGTCTTAACATTTCCTTATGTTAGATACATGTCTTAATGATTGATTTTGGAGAAGTTGATATCCAAAATTTAGAACTTTGATGCCAAAGATTACCATTTTGTAGTTTTGCGTCTTTGGTTACTGAACGGATCAGGTGACAGATAGCCATCGTCTTGCTGAAAGGCTATGAATTATGGCATTTCTCTCTCTGTTTTTGTCTTTAATGCCATTTGAAGAATTAGATTTAAGTTTATATTTCAATCATGTTGATCATCATCGGGCAGGTTTGAAGAGAAAAAAATAGTGAGAGGATGAAGTTTCTTCAAGATCTTGTACAGGTTGTAATAAGGTGCTCAAAATATATTGATTCTACAGATTTTTTGGGCGATTGTACTTGAATTTCTAGAGGGAAAGTGTAAAAAGTCTTAAGTTGAGCTTGATTTTTATTCTCAAGTGACTAAAAAAGTTATGTTTGATAAAATAATTAACTATGTGCAATCACTGGGGCGCCAGGTTGAGGTAAATCTAGATTATCTCAATAAATTTTAGATTGAAGATCAAGAACACAAAATAGATAAATACAAAAACAAGAGATTTAATTCGGCCTATAGGGTCTACACTCAAGGACCAAATGCCCACAAATTGCTACATTTGTTTACCATGAATTATTGGTGTTTTGCATACATCTATTACACACTCTTGTATAGAGAGACATACAATACATCTCATAGTTGAGATAGGTCACAAATATAATTTACGCTATATTATTTTTCAGATAAATATGGTACTTAGTGTAGGGAGATAAGATAGTTTGAATGTACTGTTGTGAGACTTTGTTATGAATAGTTTGATTGTATTGTTGTGAAACAATAAATTATAGGAATAGTTTGACTATACTGTTGTGACACTTTTTTTATGATCTATTCATTCTTTTACTACAACATCATCTTTTTTTAGACTTGTTTTGCCACCCTTTCTATTCAAGAAAGACTCGTTGTTTTTTTGCAATATACCTACATTTTGACTATTATTGATTGCATCATCCCCTCCATATAAACGCAACAGAAACCATAAACAGTCTTAAGTCCTTGCTCTGAGTGGAATGCATGTATGTACGGTACCAAGGTTTTGGTGTCCTTTCATTGATGTGGATGAATGTCATTTGTATATAGATTAGCGATACGATACAAAAGAATAATTGCGTGATTGTTGATCAATTTGTTATGCCATATAATCTCCAAAGGGGAAGCATTTTGTAGCCGCATATCTTTTTATTTGCAATGGTTTCTTGTAACTCATTACACTCTGTTTTATTTTTCTCTAGCCATTCTGGTTCACAAATCAAATCGCATTTGTTGTAATGGGCTGATGCTTTTCCAATGCCAAGTTCTTTATTATGTGTTTGAACTTAACCTTTTTCACATTTTTATTGCAATTGCATATTTTTAGAGTTTTGTTTTTAGAGAATTATTTTGAAGTGTCACCTTCCACTCAACTAGGTAAAGAATAAGAAGAATTGGAAGACACCTCGGCTGAACCTTGATCCTGTCTGATGAAATTATGCTTCTTGTTCCTAATGCAAACAGGCAGGTTTGGAAAATGTAATTCCTTGTTCTTGGGTTCTGATAGAATGTGGGTGGCACGCCACTCGTGAGTTGCCGCATCGTATAGGATTGCTAGTAGGCGTGTACCCCGAGCTGCCATACACCAAGACCGATTGAACTAATTCTTCCAAGGCCGAGAAGATATATTTCCAAAGTGAGAGATGTACTTTGACGGGCCATCTAGAACAAAACAAATGGAGGGTCAAACTCCAAAAGTTAGACTTTATTCCTTGATTTCCCTATAAGTGAAATAAGGGATTATTCAGGAGACCTATGTTCCCCATTTTGTCTGTTTAATAGCTTGAGATGCACGATATTGTTCTATGGAAACGAACGGGCTGTTAGAAGTTTGGCTTGTTTTTTTTTGGAGTTGTAGGGGAGGGATTGACTTTTCTAATGAGGAAGAGAATGTGTTCATGGGTGAACCCGAGAGTTAATTTCTGTTGGGAGGCGTACCTCTTGCAAAATGAGTTGATGTGACAAGCAATTATCATCCTATCACATTAACTTAAGTCAACCATCAGATCCCTCGAATAATAGAAGAAAGCATGGCCCTTCCTAACGTAGATGACCCATGTGCACATCAAATTAAATGCTTGGCCTAGGACCATGAATGCTCGATATGAAACATTTGATGTTTGGGATGACATAATGAGTAAAGGGCGGCCAATAATAAATGCTCGGCCTCCCAAGTAATAAATTCATGATTACACCCCATTGCCAAGCAATGATGAGGTATGATAGGGTATACTAAACACGTGACTCAATGATGAAACATCTATTGATGTGATAGCCCTTAAGGAGTGATTCCAACCGTAGGTTGTCAGGCCTAGGCTTGATGTACTCAGGTGATTCTCATTTCATCATCTTTGAAGGTATAGATAGCTTAATAAGTCAGAACTCAGGTATGCATACTAAACTAGAATTGCACAATACTCACATCCTTTCACCCTTGAGCGACGACTGAGTTAAGCATCGGAGGGCATACACCAGATACACATCTGTCCCCTTTCTAACTTTATTCCTTATTTTTGTAATCATCCCAAGTTCAACCAGGAGTCACTATCTCAAAATATTGTAGGAATTCACCCGGGCAATTTGATGCCATTTGTGAGAAGTATTAAATCAATCCCTCATAGTAGACATCATGGTGAACACTAGCTCATAGGGTAATGCAGAGGATAACCCTTGTATGTGAAACACAAAGGTTGCCCAACTTTTTGTTCCAACGAAGTCTGAACATTTGGACTAATTTGATGGCATTCAACAAAACTTCAAGACACTCAACACATTGATCGGAGCTTCGGTTGGCAAAGGGGACTCATCATCGTTGAGTTGATGTATTTAGTGGAAGAATGACTAGGCTATTGCCTAAAACAAATAGAATGTGACAATTTAAATGTACTAAATAGGCTAGACGAGTTTGAGTGCTCGACTAGAACTTCCAGGGGGACAAGTCGCCAAAGTAAGGGTTGGGCTAGTTAGAGAATTTACCACACTTGCTCTTGAGAATTTTCTTATGATGATCTTTCTAGATGAGTCCTCTGCCACCGCTTGGGGTGAAAGGCGGACTCACGCCCTTACAAGTGGGAGCACCCCTAAGGGCAATCCTGGTGGAAAATGGGAAAAGGTACGGCATGGAGACCTCCGACACTAGCTATTCTATACCCCCGAGAAGGATAGGATTGAGGAAGACTCCACCATCTCAGACAAAGATATGGGGATTAGCAAAACCCTAAGGCATAAGGAAGATCCCCCACGTAAGGATGAACACCTCCGATCTCACCTCAATACTCGACGCCACAAGTCGCACCAACACAAAGTAGTAAAGGGTATGCCAAGGACAAACTATTCATATCCCCTTTTGACAAAAGTATTAGAGACGGGAGATGACGAGAACATTTACCGTCACTCGTTTCACAATCTATGACGGGAGGACTGACGCCAAGAGTCACATTCAACAATACAAACAAATTATGTCTCTCTATGACACCAACCATGGGTTGTTGTGGCTGGTGTTCCTAGTGAACCTTTAGGATATTGCCATGAAATGGTACGAGTTCTTGGCCCTTATGATTATAAGATCCCAAAAGCAGATGACCAAGTAGTTCACTGCCCGATTCATCACCAACAGCAACAGGCCAAAAGAAATTGACGCCCTCCTCATGTTGAAACACAAGGAGGGGTGTCCTTCAACAGTATGCAACCCAATACATGGAGGAGGTAAACAAGTTGGAAGGGTGCTTGAAAACGATAGCAGCAATGGCTCAAATTGTCTCAGGATACTGACCTGTATCGGTCCCTAGCAAAACAAACACCCATCAACATAAATGACATCAAAGCCCACATCAAAAAGTACTCCAAGGTGGAGAATGACACTATTGGGACTAAGGGTAAGGGTCATGGTGCCAAGAGGAAGGAGTCAGAAATCTTGAGCAAGAAAGGTGGGGGGGGGGGACCTCTCAGGCTCTAACTCAAATTTCCTTAAAAGGAATCAACACTGTCTTTAAGGAACCTATTTATAAAATTCTCCATAAGATTAAGAAGGATCCATTCTTTGAGTGGCCATGCAAGATGCAGGTGACCCCTCAACCTAAAACTCGACTGCTCAATCCTCGTATCATTGGGATACCAAGCACCTTTTTGAGGATTTTCTAGAATTCAAGGCCTTTATCAAGATGCTTGTGCAAGAAGGTCATCTCGGTGAGTTCATCAAGGATAGTAAAGACTTAAGATGGTAAGGAACATTATGATGTGTGATTAGCCATGAATATTACATGAATACTAAAATAATAATTGGCTAATTACCTTGGGTAAAGAACTAATTGTGTTAAATTCATTTATTTTTGGATCTTACATTTCTTTTATAGTATTTGTCAATTTTTAGGTAAATATAGGTGATTTCAATACTTAAGGGGACAAATTCGTGAAGGAGGAAAGATTTAGAATAGTTAGAAGGCAAAAAAAAAAAGAAACAGAGTCATGTTTCCGGACGGAGGAGAAGACGCGGACAAGCGCGACATCCAGTAGGTGCAAGACAAATTGAAGAAAATTTGCATCTGGATGGTTGAAAACACAAGTTCAAAAGCGATCAGCAGAGAAGCCAAGACAACAAGGTGCATTCGGGTAGTTCAAAACATGCATCCAGACGCGATGATGAATTTTGGCCGATTCCTTTAGATTTTGAAGTTAATTAGGTTTTTGGTTCATAATACCTATATAAAGGGATGTAAACCTTGATTTGTATTCATTCTTATCGAAGAGTCTCTTCTATAGTCTTTGTTCTTCTTTTCTTATGGATTCTTACATCCCCATCTAAAGTTATGGGAGAATCTTTCAATACAACATAGTATTGTTTTTGATCCAATATTCTTAATGTATGATTTTTCTTTTGATTTAATTTATGTCTTTTAGTAATGTTTTTGCTATTTAAAATCTTTTGATTTGTTATGCTACATACATCAAATTCGTGAGATTTCCTATAAGTCAAATTATTGGTTTTGCATGTTTGAATTAATTGATTAGGTTTTTTTATAAATAATTGATTTCTTGTTTATGATAACAATATGTTTTAGTTGTTAAAAAACTTGATTCATCATAGACTCTGTCATGATGAATTTTTGTGATTTGCAATTAGATACTTAGATTTATCCGAATAATTTATCAATTATACTTATGTATGTTTCACCCGTTAAATATTCTTATTAAGATCACTTCACAGCTGATTCTTACTTGAACTCGAAAATTGGGTCAACATTATGTTTTAAAAACCCAAATTTACTATTTTCTAATTTCAAATCTCTTCAATAATTTTTAAAGCAATTTTTTTTTCCTTTGTGTTCTAAGTGATTCACGATTTCTTTTGGAATGATCTTAGATTTCGCACAACCAACACTTGGGTTTTACACTTGATGGTGAAAACTAACGTGGGTGAACAGAGTGCGTGGGACCAAAGGTGAATCTAGGCTGCCAACTTCATAATGACAGTGATGAAGTGTTTCTTAGGTGGTAGGGGAATTTGAATAGTAGGAATATAGTGGTTCACCGGCTCTAGAGCTCGGCTAATCCACTCTTTAATGGAGGCTCTTGCTTCTTTTTTCTCTATTGATTACTCGAATGTATTACAGTACAATGCATGATCTAATTAGGATTTTTCTAGGGTCCCCCCTCTCGATGAGGCGTTACATAGTATTTATAAGGTTGCTCTCTATTCTGTGAGATTTCAGCCGGGATCTTTGCCAATTATTAATGGGATCCTCCTTGATTTTAGGAGAGAATCTTGGTTGGTTGAGAGTTTCATGCATTGGGCTCAATTTTCGCAGTCATCTAGCTGTTTCCTGGTCGGTTCTGCTACGATCTCCCCAAAGGGAGCTCTACCCTTGGTTCTCTGAGTTCTCCGTGTCTTTCTTGACCTCCTGACCTGGCCTCCTTCCCTGAGTTCACAGCTAGGGCTTGTTTGAAGTATTATCAGTTGCCCCCCAGCCCCTAGTTCAAGCAGGCTTGGGCAAGGGTTGAGCTACTTTTTAAATCGAGCTGGATCTGCACGTGGCTGACCTTGGCTTGCACGTGAGTGAGGCCTTTTTGACGATTTTCAGCAATCATGGTTTCCTCGTTTCTCGTGTATATTTCAGCCCACATCTCTCAAGTTTTAAATACTCAAACGGCTATCTGAACTGCCCTTTTCCACTATTCAACTTCTCCGTTGCTTCTCTCTTCTTGTGATTTCCTAGCTTTCTGGTTTGGAGTTCTCTGATTCCTCGTTCAAGATCAAGTTTTGTGGGTTCGATTTGAAGATTTGCATTGCCCCCTTTCTGCCTTTTTGCTCTAGGCTGCTGTTTGTTGCTCTTTCCTAACTAGGTACGCCCTTTTGTCCCTTTTTCACTTTTTCTCGTTCTAGATCCCTTGAATTGGAGGTGGCCATTGCATTTATGGGCTTTTCGGTTTTTTTGCTTTTGGAATCGAAACTACTGCTTGTCTTCTCTTCCCCACTTCGTGGACTGGTCTTCTATTGTGCAAATCCTTGCTATTAGAAGCTACTGCGTTGACCCTAGGGTTATCAGGGAGTGCTTAATTAGTATTCTTTCTCTCTACCATTCTTTCAATTTACTTTTCTCTTGTCCAGTCATGTCTATTCCTTCTAGAGCTACTCGCTCCTATGCTTCTCTCTTAGGGAAAAGGTTTGCCGAAGAGGACACTGATTTAAGGGATGTGGGCAAGGAAATCGATAATTTTCCCAGTGTAGATGCTGTCGATGCCAAGAAAAATACTAAGGAACCACCCCCCGTCTTCTTCTGTGCCTCCTAATCCTAACAAAGGTAAGGGCTGCCGTTAGACATGCTAAGCTCGTAGGACCCAGTGAGGTTGGCTCTTCTCTTATAAAAATTCTCAGTGCTCGTTACGGTTTTTCTCCTGGTATCCAGCCCTGGTGTCCAGATAAATACACCCCATATGTTGCCCAGGTTCATAAGAAAGTCTGTTTCTTTGTGGCCGCTTTTGAGAATGGCCTTCGCTTCCCTATGCATCCCTTTATCAAAAGTGTTTTGCAACACTTTAATGTTTGTCCTGCTCATCTCTTCCCTAATTTTCTGGGGTGTCCTGGTGGGTCTTCTAGTTTTATTTAAGAAACATGAGCTTGGGGTCCCTAGCCTTTCCTTGCTTGTGGATTTTTTTAATGTCAAGCTCACCTTATCAGAGGGTTTCTTATATATCTCAAAGTGAACCACGGCTAAGCAGATCATTACTCACCTCCCGAGCTCCCATAAGGGTTGGAAGAAATAATTCTTTTTCGTTGGGGGCAGTAACTGAGAGTACAACCCTACTGATAGGACTGATACTTTGGGTATCCCTAGAACTTGGTCCGTCCTTGATAACTTAGGTGAGTCCTTGCTCGAATTGATTGAGCTCTGGTTTGGAAATTATCAAGTTGCCTTTTTAACCTTTGCTCTCCTTGTGTTGTTTTTCAGGCATTCAACCTGATCCTAGTGCTGAGGACGAGAGGCTGAAGCGAAAGTTGGAGAAATGTAGTCCAGAGAAGTACTTCGAGCTCATCAAGCCCTGGGTCTTAGTAACACATGGATTTAGTCCTCCTGAGGTATTGATAGAAGCTTCACTCTCCATCTCAGTTGTTAGACCTAAAGACATAGAAGGTAACACTTTCTAAGTTGGTTCCCTTGCCTTCCCTTCTTCTTCCTCTCTTTTGTTTAACTTGTTTGGTTAAGATCTCTCAGGCTCCTCCATAATGAAATCTACCCCTGAGGAACTCCAGGCTAAGATTGACCTACTGAAGAAGAGTAGAAAAAGTAGCAAACAGAAGGCTGAGACCAGCTCTAGAAGCAACCTTGTTGACAGGGCTAAAGTGCAGAAACTGGGAGCGCCATCTTCTCTTGCCTTGAGCAAAGGAGGACAAACTCCCTTATCTTAATCCCCGACCCCTTCTCCTCTTCAAGGGGCCCAGTTTGCCCCCAAAAAGGCTTCTGAGCCAAGGCTGGCTTCCCCCACCTCTTCTGAGGTTGAGGGAGTCTTGGGGTTGATTATTGGAATTCAGCGAGACTTTACACCACCTGGACCATCTGAGCAACCATCCTAACTGCCTCTCCGGAGTCCCAAAGTCGAAAAGAGAGAGGACTAGGAGACTGATGAAGACTCCTTCTTCTACAATGCTGAGTTGGCTGCTAGGGCCATTTCATCCATTCTCCCTGAATCTGATATTTGGAGGGCCTCTACCATGCCCCCTGAGGCCTCTTTCTGCTCAGCTCTCCAAGGAGCAGCCACTGTAAGTATTTTTACACTCGCTCTTAGGTCGGTGCGGTTGAATTGTGCTAATCTATATCTGTTTCCTTTTTTGTCTATAGATGGCTCTCCATTTGAAGAACTTGATGGACAAGGTCCGATCTTTGGAGGACTCTACCAAAGCTTTGAAGACATACGAGTTTAAGGTCGCTGAGCTGACCTTTGACAATGAAAGCCTCAGAGCTCAGGTACAAAAGCTCAAGGAGCAAATGGAGAAGCAGGCCTCTAACTACGAAGGCCTTCAAGCTGCTACGGATAGGGCTGAGGAAAGAGAGAAGAAGGTCAGGGATGAGTTGAGGATGACTAGGGAAGAGCTGCTACTTAAAACCAATGCCTGGACCAAAGCTAGCCAGGAAGTCTTCGATGCTCGAAGCTCCCTCGAGAGCCTTAGAAAGGAGTATGTTACCCTGACTGAGGCGAACGAGAGCTTATGTGGTGAGCTCGACGTGCAGAAGACAACTGTTAGGGAGAAAGATGACATAATAGCCAAGTTGCAGGATGATGTCACCACCAAGTGGGCCTCAGAATGGCTGGCCTTTCAGCACAAAGCGGAGAAGGCCTATCCAGACCTCGACTTCGACTTTGCTATCCCCACTGAGGAGGAGACTGACTCAAAGGGTGATGATAACCCCTTGGCTCTTGCCACTTCTGTTAGGGCTCCAAAAGACACTAAAATGTCCTCTCTTGTAGCTGCTCTTATTAATACTTCCTTCTCTGCTGACCTCGTGACTGAGGCCCTTGCCCAAGATTCGCCAATAGCTAGAGTGGAGGCTCCTGGGACCAGCACCCCTGAGAATTCTGCTCCTCTGCCATCTAGGCCCTTATCTTCTAAGCTGCCGGGCTCTGTTCCTGTTATTGAAACTTCATCTACTGATCCGCAAGACCATTCATGTACTCCGTCTTCAGAAACTTAGGATCTTAGGCTATAATTTCTGGTTTTGTTTTGAACAACTCAAATTCTTGGATCGTAACTTCTGTTTTCGCACATCTAATTCATGATCTTTTTTGAACTGTTGTTGTGATGCTGGTGCTAGTGTCCAATATTTTTGAATCTAAGCTCCGATTTCATGCTCTGAAATATAATCCTTGTTTTGAAAAGCTACACACCATTCTTTTAGCCTATCTGAGTTATAATGGTGATATTGACATACATTTAGAATTCAAAGATCAAAAAACTTATGCAAAGATACAAGTAGACCTTAACCCCAAAGGAGCATTGGATGGTGGACTTGACATTCCTCATAGTGACAAGAGGTTTGTTGGATTTGGGAAAGAGAGTAAGCAGCTTGACACTGAGGTCCATCACAAGTATATCTATGGAGGCTATGTTGCTGCATACATGAGAACTTTGTTAGAAGATGAATTTTTATGGAAGTCTAACCCGAGGCCCACATAAGGCTTTTTAGAGGAGATGTATCAGAAGGTCCATACAACCATAGAAGTTAACATCTCTGGAAAGGCATCTTACCTCCCTAGTCAGGGGTTGAGTTATGCCTTATTTCTCAAATAATGCTGCACCTCATGTTGTGTTTTTTTTTTTTTGCTCACCGAGTGCTGAAAATGCTTGAGATGGACGAGAAGTATCGGGAAAATGTTGAGGCTATTATTTCTTTCTGCTAATCTAACCTCGCCACAAGAAGTCTCTTTCTTTGAGCACTCCTAGATGCTGGCCTTGTACAAACTTCTACCAAGAAGCCCATGTTTCCTTAGGGCTTGTCTATTATCTCATTTTTGCTAAGTTACATAACTGCTTATGTTCCTCTTTTCCCTTCTTTTCCCCTGCCCCCTTGCTTCAAGGAGTCGTTTAGATCTTCTTGAGGCAACGGGGCTGAGAGCTGCCATGTATACCCCTGACTAAGCTCTTATTTCCCCGGAGCTTGAAAACCCTTGGTGTAGACCTCCCATAATTCCATTAGGGTTTGCAGAGCTTATTGACCCCGGAAAATCTGGTTTCATTCTTGGAAGGTTTCCCCTTGTTGCTGGGTGTAAAGACTAGGGTATGGCTGCTTCTAATGCATCTGTTAGCTTTGCTGGGTATATGGTTCTAGCAGCTACTTATACTCACAAAGCCTTGTTGTGCCTCAGGCATAGAGTTCCCCTTTTAGTCAGCCTAAAGAAATCTAAGAAGTCTCTTTTGGGATGTGATCCAACTATTTAAATTATTGAACCCCGTCATACTCAAGAAAAGAATCCGACCTCCTAGGCTTGTCCAAGGTTGTATCAAGCCTTCCTTGGCTATTTAATGGCTCATGATTGGTAGAATCTATCATTAACTCCTCTTGTATTGTTCACATTTTATTGCCTTACTTAAACATATCCGCTGCCTTAATTTGGAAACCCAAAGGTCTGCTGCCTTTGGGTTCGGCGTGTTTCTTGATTCTTTAATATCTTGACTTCTTTATTCCGTGGATATTCATTCCCTCCAAAAGCTTTTCATCTTTGTTATCTTCTTCCTACATCTCCTCTTTGCCTTCCTACAACTCCAATAGCTGTCTCAAACTCCCCCCTGTTTAGGGAACGAAGCTCCTGCAGAATTGAGTGGGAGTGGTAGACCCGTTACTTAGTGCCTTCGTCATTGTCATCCTCAGACTTAGTCGGGATAAAAAAGTTCTTTCTTGACGTGGAACTAGCTTTGCAAGTACCATCTTCTAACGAGCCCTGCAATTATCTCCCTCGAGGAAAGACTTGCTTCTTTGAGGGAGCTTTGGACATGGGGTTGTGTTTCCCCATTCATCCCTCTGTTGGTTATATCTTGGCTTATTGTGGGTTGTGCCCTTCTCGTCTCTCTCCCAAAGGGTGGGCCATCATGATCAGTTTCTTTCTGTTTTGGTGCTTGCGTGGTGATGGCAAGTTTCCCACTGTGGGAGAATTCTTCTATTTTTTCAACGTCGAGGAAGATGAGGTCTTGTGCTTTGTCTGTTTTTGGTGGAGGCACTTCATGCTACGACGTCTGGTGTTTGGCCTTCCTTCTCCTCCTTAGGGATAAGTCAGTTGCTTCTTTTATGTTACTGGGAATTCTTGGAGGTCCATAGAGCTGCACTACAGAGAGTGCAGAGTTCTCAGATCCTGGAGGAGCTATTCTTATTCAGGTAAGTATCTCGGTAACCTGTATTTGTTCAGGTCTTTTGATGTAGTCTCCTAATTGTAGGATTTAATTTGGTTGGTAGGTCCTCCTAAATTGGATCTGTTAGAGGAGCTGTGAATTGATCAGATGATTGAAGTTGAGCCTGAAGTGTTCATCGTGAACTACAAAGCTCTTTTTATGAACTGAAGAGCTCGCTTTTATTTTATGAGCTATCGAGCTCACCTTTGTTTGATGAGCCGAAGAGGTCATCTTCGTTTTATGAGTTGAAAAGCTCATCTTAATTTTATGACCTGGAGAGCTTATATCAGTTTTATGAGCTGAAAAACTCATCTTTATTTTATGAGCTGACAAGCTCATCTTAGTTTTATGAGCTAGAGAGCTCATCTTTGCGTTGGAAGCATTTTTTGCAGGCACATACAAGGGAGGGTCAAAAGTTCTCAGTTTGATTGAAAGAATAATTCTATTACAGAAAAACTTACTGAAAAAACCTCTTAAGGTGTTCTGCATTTCAAGAATGAGGCAGGATTTTTCCTTCCTTAGTTTACAGCTTATAGCTCCCGGGCCTGATAACTCTTGATATGATATAAGGACCTTCCCAATTTGGGCCTAGTTTCCCATAGGAAGGGTCCTTCCTCGCAAGCAGTAGCTTTCTAAGTACTAGATCCCCTATCTTGTAATTCCAATGCTTTACTTTCTTGTCGTAGTACCTAGCTGTCTTCCTCTGATAATACTTTATGCACTGTAAGGCCTCGTCTCTCTTCTCATCCAATAGATCGAGGTTGATTAGCAGTACCTCATCATTATGCTTTGCGTCGCTAAACTCAGTTTTGGGGGACGGGAGCCCTATCTCCACGGGAGCCACTACTTCAGTTCCGAAAGCTAAAGCAAATGGAGTTTCCCGAGTGGCAGTCCTGGCTATGGTTCTGTAAGCCCATAACACCTCAGGGAGCTGCTCCACCTATTTTCCTTTCAGTACTTCCAGCTTAGTTTTCAGGGCGGTCTTTATTGTTCGAATGGTGACCTTTGCTTGCCCGTTGGATTGGGAATGAGTTGGGGCCGAAAAGAAATTTTTTATCCCCAACTCGGCATAAAACTTCTTGAACTTAGGGATATCAAACTACTTTCCATTGTCTGAAGCAACTGCCTTTGGAATCCCAAACTTGCAGATTATCGACATCTAGACAAAGTTTTGGACTTTTTATTCCGTGATTATTGCCAAAGGCTTTGCCTCTGCCCATTTGGTGAAGTAATCCACTCCAATAACGACAAACTTGCATTGTCTAACCCCAGTAGGGGAGGGGGCCAAGTATATCTAAATCCCATTGTTGAAAAGGCCAGGGGCTCACCACTGATGTCAGGAGCTCTGGTGGGCAGTGGGGAATGTTGGCGTGTACTTGACAAATTTTACATTTCTTGACCAGATCTGCAGCATCTTTGAGCATAGTGGGTCAGTAGTACCCCTGCCTCAATGCTTTTCTTGTTAGGGCCCGAGCTTCGATGTGATTGTCGCATACTCCTCCATGGATCTCTCTGAGTATGTAATTAGCATCTTCATGTCCTACACATTTGAGTATAGGTGTCAAAAATTCCTGTTTGTACAGGTTTTCTTGCAAAATAAAAAATCTGGCTGACCTGACCCTTAATTTTGCAGTTTCTTTGGGATCTTCCGGCAAAGTCCCATTTTGAAGATACCCTTTGATGGGTCCATCCAGCTCAGTGGTGCTTGCACAGGCAGAACTTCTTCATCTTCAATGCATATAGATGGTTCTGCTAAATACTCCACTGGAATCAACCTATCCAAATTCTCCTGCGAAATTGTTGCCAACCTTGCCAAGGCGTCTGCTCTCGGATTTTTGGCTCTAGGAACGTGCTTGAACTTGCACAAAATTCTTGATCAATTCCTATACCTTTTTGAGGTAGATAACCATTTTCTCACCCTTAGCCTCATATGACTCCTCTATCTGTTTCACGACAAGCTGGGAATCGCTGCTGATCTTGAGCTGCTCTGCCTCCATTGAATGAGCATGGTTGAGCCCAACAATGACAGCTTCATATTCTGCCTCATTGTTTGAAGCCTTAAACTCAAGCCTGAGGGCATATTCCATGTCTATTCCATCTGGAGAGGTCAGGATCAATCTTACACTGCTTCCTTGGGCATTGGCAACTTCGTCTACCAAAAGTTTCCATATGAGAAGGTCAGGTATTAGTAGTGTGGCTTCCGCGGGTGTTACTACGGTGAATTCTACGATGAAATCTACCAAGATTTGCCCTTTGATTGTAGTCCTTGGCTTATACCTAATATCAAATTCGCTGAGCTCTATTGCCCACTTAACTAGCCTTCTTGAAGACTCTGGTTTATGCAGTACTTGCTTTATTGGTTGATCTGTTAGAACCTTGATAGTATGAGTTTGAAAATATGGTCTAAGTCTCCTAGTCGTAGTCACCAGGGCCAAAACTAGCTTTTCCATCTTTGGATATCTCTCCTCTGCCCCCCTCGGAGCTCTGCTACAGTAGTAAACTGGTTGCTGAGCTCTGTCTCACTCCCTAACTAGTGCTGCGCTGGTTGAAAAATTTGAGACAGCTAAATAAAGAGTAAGCACTTCCCCTTCTAAGGGGCTTACCAGGACAAGGGGAGAGCTTAGGTACTCCTTTAGTGCTTTGAATGATTCCTCACACCAGGTGTCCCACTGAAATGCCTTTTTCAAGACCTGAAAGAAAGGTTGGCTCTTGTCACTTGATTTGGATACAAAACGATTCAAGGCGGCTATCCTTCTTGTTAGGTGTTGGATCTCCATGATTTTGGACAGTGGTCACATATCCAGAACTACCTTAACCTTTTCTGGGTTAGCCTTGATTCCTCTGCTATTGACTATGAATCCCAGAAACTTCCTTGTTGATACCCCAAAGACGCACTTTGCAGGGTTGAGTTTCATCTTGTACTCCTTGAGGATTTGGAACGACTCTGTTAGGTGCTCGATGTGCAGCTCTGCCTTCAGTGATTTTACCAACATGTCGTCGATATAGACCTCCATGGATGTCCCAATTTACTTATGGAACATTCTATTCACTAGGCACTGATAGGTGGCTCTAGCATTCTTCAGTCCAAAAGGCATGACCTAGTAGCAGTAAGTTCCCTGTTTAGTCACAAATGATGTCTTTTCCTGGTCCGTTGGGTCCATCTTGATCTGATTATAACCTGAGAAAGCATCCATGAAGCCGAGGAGCTCATGCCCAGTAGTGGCATCCACGATCAAGTCGATTAGAGGTAAGAGAAAACTTTCCTTGGGGCATGCTCGATTGAGAACGGTGAAATCAATGCAGAGTCGCCATTTTCCATTAGTCTTCTTGACCAGCACCACATTCGCCAACCAGGTAGGGTAGTCCACTCTAATGGCTTTGGCATGGAGGAGTTTACTGACCACCTCATTAATTGCCTTTTGGCGTTCTGGAGCAAAACTTCTCTACTTCTGTTTTATAGGTTTGCAAATGGAATTCACGCTTACCTTGTGTGTGATGACTGAGGGGTTAATGCCTTCCATGTCCTCTTGCTTCCAAGCGAACACCCCCATGTTCTTCCTCATAAACTGGGTGAGTAGGTCTTTCATTTCTCTTGCTTCCAATATGTTCAGGCTCTTCATTGAGCTGTACTAGCTCTAGCTCTTCTGACGGCAAGGGCCTAGTGTCCAGCTCGTCCCTCATGCCAAGCTCATCTAGCTGGATATTTTCAATCTCTTTCTGCTTCACCGAGGCCATGTAGCATTCCCTGGCTATTCACTAGTCTCCTCGGACCATTCTAACTCCATTTTCTGTAGGAAATTTTACGACCAAGTGATATGCTAAGAGGATAGCCTTCATTGCGTTGAGGGATGGTCTCCCAAGTAGCATATTGTACGCAGAAGGGGCGTTAACCACCAAGAATTTCACAGTGCTGGTGGCTTGGCAAGGAGGGTCCTCCATAGTGAGCATGAGTTGGATGGATCCCAGGGGTAGCACCCTCTCCCCTGAGAATCCCATTAAGTGAGCACTTACTAGGTCAAGCTTCTCCTTTCCTATGCCCATTTTGTCAAAGGTAGAGGCAAAAATTATGTCGGCCGAGCTCCCATTGTCAATTAGAACTTGATGAACCGTTTGGTTAGCCACAATGGTCATTACCACCGATGGGTCTTCATGGGGATGCTGGCAGCCTTCCAAGTCTGAATCCGAAAAAGTGATGGTTGTGCTTAGTCGAGGTATTTTGGACACGGTGTGCACTTCCAGCGTTTCACCAGCTCTGATCTTGTGCAGGTGTGCTTTCCTGGCTGCACTGGATTCTTCACCGCCAGCAAATCCTGCAGATATCACTCTGATCTCCCCTAAGGGTTGCTGGTGCTGTGCAGGGGCTTGTTGCTGAGTTACCGATGGTGGTGGAGTCCTGTTCTGGTTGTTATGGGCGACAAATCATCGTAACTGCCCCATCTGGATCAAGAACTCGATCTCCTTCTTTAGCTGAATGCAATCGTCAGTGTAATGGCCATGATCCTTATGATACTCGTAATACTTCGTAGGGTCTCTTTTAGCTGGATCTACCTTCATTCGTGGAGGCTACCTTAGGAATTTCTCGTTCTGCACCTTGTATAGGATCTGGGACACTGTTGCAGTAAGAGGGGTATATTGCTGAGGTGCATACCTCAACTGCAGTTCAGGCTACGGGGGTCCTAAGCAGTCCCCAACGTTCCCCCTTCTTTTTAGGGATCTCTCTTTATCGCTTCTAGGAGATCTATATCTCTTTGGAGATTTGTTTCTTTCCCTTTCTCTACTGGGACTTTGGTTCCTCTTTTTCTCTTATTTTCCTTTATCTCTATGTGTGGAAGAGTTCCCTACCTTAGAAAGAAGAGCTTCTTCGCTATTTATATATTTCTCTACTTTGGTAAACACCTCGGCCATGGTTACTTGGGGATTTTTTGATATGGAGAACATCAAATCTTTAGATTGCACCCCTAGACTAGCTATGAAGGCAGTGATGACGAAATTTTCATCTAGGACATCCACCTTTAACGACTTCGAATTAAATCTTTGGACATAAGACTTGAGGTTTTCTTGAGGTCCTTGTTTAACATTCAAAAGGTGATAGCTCGGCTTTCTATAGGTACGAGCCCCTATGAAATGGGATACGAAGGAAATGGAAAGTTCTTTGAAGGAAGAGATTGAGGTCGGGGGGAGCCTGTTAAACCACGCCAAGGCTGAACCCTTCGAAGTGATGGCAAAGGCTCAATAGCGTACGGGGTTCCTGGTACCCGTGCAACTCCATTTGGTTCTTATAAGTGTTGAGGTGGTCCATGAGGGTCCCTGGTTCCATCAAAGGACTCTATCTGTGGCATCCTAAACTTTGGGGAAGGGGAAAATGCAACGCCCCAGGCGTGAATGGAGATTCAGTTTGCTGCACTAAGGCTTCCATTGTAACTGGAGCTTTACTTCTGACTGCTTCCTTCATGTGGTTGAGCTCCTATTGAATGCCCTTGAAGCATTGCTCCCAATATTGTTCCCTTCTCTCCTGCTGATAAGGGAAGACATCATTCTTTTCACCTTCATGGTTTTGACTTTGTACTTCTTCATTGTGGCCATTCCTAGGGGGTATTTGGGGAAACTGCCCCAAGGTCTGGCTGTTCTCCCCTCCTTCATTGTCTTCTCTAAGTGGATCAAGGTGTTGTTGATCTCTGTGATGGGGACTGTTCAGACCTTCTTGGGCTGGACGTGTCTCCTGTGGATGTTGTAAGAGCTTTAAGAGCTTTATGTTTTGCTTTAATAAGCATTGATTGACGATGCGAAGGGCCTCCATCTCATTATTCGTGGGGGGATTCTCTATGGGAGGATCAGTCTCTAGGTCGTTCTCGCGCTGTATGCCATTGGTGGCACCCTGTTGATCCTGCATTTGAGGTAGGTTTGTTTGGCTTCTGCTCATGTTTCATGTTGATACCATCAGTCACTAAGAGATCAACTTATTTTTAACGGGAACAGTCGTTCCCACAGATGACGCCAAACTAATGGTGCAGACTAACGTGGGTGAACAGAGTGTGTGTGAATGAGAATTAGTTGAACCGTGCGTCGGAAGTACCTCAAGCTGGGCCTTACATCCTGATACAAGCAAGCAAGCAATCATAGGAGGGAAAGGAACTCTTATAAGGTTGCTCCCTATTTTGTGGGATTTCAACCGAGGTCTTTGCCAATTATTCATTGGATCCTCCTTGATTTTAGGAGAGAATCTTGGTTGGTTGAGAGTTTCATGCATTGGACTCAATTTTTGCAGTCATCCAGTTGTTTCCTGGTCGGTTCTGCTATGATCTCTCCAACGGGAGCTCTACCCTTGGTTCTCTGAGTTCTCCGTGTCTTTCCTAACCTGACCTCCTTTCTTGAGCTCACAGCTAGGGCTTGTTTGAGGTATCATCAACACTATTTGAGTCGTAGCAAGTTTTTTCCCCCTAATAAAAAGTTGGCAGCTTAGAGTTTTTATATTGTGATTGTAATTTTTGATATGAATTTGTTATTCAAATATTTGATAATAGGTTGATGTTTGTGGGTATCATCTCTGAAAATCCTCACGAGATTATACTTGTCCACTAAGGGGAACTTCTTAGTTTAAAGTCTTGTTGCATATGCTAAATGCAATTGTTGGTCCTTCAAAAGTGGATGTATGTAGCTAATTACATTGGCTAAAGAACTATTTTTGTTAAATTGATTTAGTTTTAGATCATCTTTTCTTCATTTTGTAGTATCTTTCAATTTTTAAGTAAAAATAGATGATTTCAATACTTAAGGGGGTGGATTCACGAAGGAGGAAACATTTAGAGTAGTTAGAAGGCAAAAAGAGGGAAAACAAACTTGCATCTGGATGGAGCAGAAGAAGCATCCGGACATGAAATCCAGTATTTGCAAGGCAAATTGAAGAAAGGGTTTGTCCGGACGATTGAAAATATGTCCAAATACTATCAGCAGAGAAGCCAAGACAACAAGGTGCGTCTGAATGGTTCAAAATACACATCTGGACGCTAAGGGATGTAAACCTTGATTTGTATTTATTCTGACCCAAATAATGCACTTTTTGATGTGTTAGAAAGTAGCTCATAGANTTTGGGGAAACTGCCCCAAGGTCTGGCTGTTCTCCCCTCCTTCATTGTCTTCTCTAAGTGGATCAAGGTGTTGTTGATCTCTGTGATGGGGACTGTTCAGACCTTCTTGGGCTGGACGTGTCTCCTGTGGATGTTGTAAGAGCTTTAAGAGCTTTATGTTTTGCTTTAATAAGCATTGATTGACGATGCGAAGGGCCTCCATCTCATTATTCGTGGGGGGATTCTCTATGGGAGGATCAGTCTCTAGGTCGTTCTCGCGCTGTATGCCATTGGTGGCACCCTGTTGATCCTGCATTTGAGGTAGGTTTGTTTGGCTTCTGCTCATGTTTCATGTTGATACCATCAGTCACTAAGAGATCAACTTATTTTTAACGGGAACAGTCGTTCCCACAGATGACGCCAAACTAATGGTGCAGACTAACGTGGGTGAACAGAGTGTGTGTGAATGAGAATTAGTTGAACCGTGCGTCGGAAGTACCTCAAGCTGGGCCTTACATCCTGATACAAGCAAGCAAGCAATCATAGGAGGGAAAGGAACTCTTATAAGGTTGCTCCCTATTTTGTGGGATTTCAACCGAGGTCTTTGCCAATTATTCATTGGATCCTCCTTGATTTTAGGAGAGAATCTTGGTTGGTTGAGAGTTTCATGCATTGGACTCAATTTTTNGAGGATAGCCTTCATTGCGTTGAGGGATGGTCTCCCAAGTAGCATATTGTACGCAGAAGGGGCGTTAACCACCAAGAATTTCACAGTGCTGGTGGCTTGGCAAGGAGGGTCCTCCATAGTGAGCATGAGTTGGATGGATCCCAGGGGTAGCACCCTCTCCCCTGAGAATCCCATTAAGTGAGCACTTACTAGGTCAAGCTTCTCCTTTCCTATGCCCATTTTGTCAAAGGTAGAGGCAAAAATTATGTCGGCCGAGCTCCCATTGTCAATTAGAACTTGATGAACCGTTTGGTTAGCCACAATGGTCATTACCACCGATGGGTCTTCATGGGGATGCTGGCAGCCTTCCAAGTCTGAATCCGAAAAAGTGATGGTTGTGCTTAGTCGAGGTATTTTGGACACGGTGTGCACTTCCAGCGTTTCACCAGCTCTGATCTTGTGCAGGTGTGCTTTCCTGGCTGCACTGGATTCTTCACCGCCAGCAAATCCTGCAGATATCACTCTGATCTCCCCTAAGGGTTGCTGGTGCTGTGCAGGGGCTTGTTGCTGAGTTACCGATGGTGGTGGAGTCCTGTTCTGGTTGTTATGGGCGACAAATCATCGTAACTGCCCCATCTGGATCAAGAACTCGATCTCCTTCTTTAGCTGAATGCAATCGTCAGTGTAATGGCCATGATCCTTATGATACTCGTAATACTTCGTAGGGTCTCTTTTAGCTGGATCTACCTTCATTCGTGGAGGCTACCTTAGGAATTTCTCGTTCTGCACCTTGTATAGGATCTGGGACACTGTTGCAGTAAGAGGGGTATATTGCTGAGGTGCATACCTCAACTGCAGTTCAGGCTACGGGGGTCCTAAGCAGTCCCCAACGTTCCCCCTTCTTTTTAGGGATCTCTCTTTATCGCTTCTAGGAGATCTATATCTCTTTGGAGATTTGTTTCTTTCCCTTTCTCTACTGGGACTTTGGTTCCTCTTTTTCTCTTATTTTCCTTTATCTCTATGTGTGGAAGAGTTCCCTACCTTAGAAAGAAGAGCTTCTTCGCTATTTATATATTTCTCTACTTTGGTAAACACCTCGGCCATGGTTACTTGGGGATTTTTTGATATGGAGAACATCAAATCTTTAGATTGCACCCCTAGACTAGCTATGAAGGCAGTGATGACGAAATTTTCATCTAGGACATCCACCTTTAACGACTTCGAATTAAATCTTTGGACATAAGACTTGAGGTTTTCTTGAGGTCCTTGTTTAACATTCAAAAGGTGATAGCTCGGCTTTCTATAGGTACGAGCCCCTATGAAATGGGATACGAAGGAAATGGAAAGTTCTTTGAAGGAAGAGATTGAGGTCGGGGGGAGCCTGTTAAACCACGCCAAGGCTGAACCCTTCGAAGTGATGGCAAAGGCTCAATAGCGTACGGGGTTCCTGGTACCCGTGCAACTCCATTTGGTTCTTATAAGTGTTGAGGTGGTCCATGAGGGTCCCTGGTTCCATCAAAGGACTCTATCTGTGGCATCCTAAACTTTGGGGAAGGGGAAAATGCAACGCCCCAGGCGTGAATGGAGATTCAGTTTGCTGCACTAAGGCTTCCATTGTAACTGGAGCTTTACTTCTGACTGCTTCCTTCATGTGGTTGAGCTCCTATTGAATGCCCTTGAAGCATTGCTCCCAATATTGTTCCCTTCTCTCCTGCTGATAAGGGAAGACATCATTCTTTTCACCTTCATGGTTTTGACTTTGTACTTCTTCATTGTGGCCATTCCTAGGGGGTATTTGGGGAAACTGCCCCAAGGTCTGGCTGTTCTCCCCTCCTTCATTGTCTTCTCTAAGTGGATCAAGGTGTTGTTGATCTCTGTGATGGGGACTGTTCAGACCTTCTTGGGCTGGACGTGTCTCCTGTGGATGTTGTAAGAGCTTTAAGAGCTTTATGTTTTGCTTTAATAAGCATTGATTGACGATGCGAAGGGCCTCCATCTCATTATTCGTGGGGGGATTCTCTATGGGAGGATCAGTCTCTAGGTCGTTCTCGCGCTGTATGCCATTGGTGGCACCCTGTTGATCCTGCATTTGAGGTAGGTTTGTTTGGCTTCTGCTCATGTTTCATGTTGATACCATCAGTCACTAAGAGATCAACTTATTTTTAACGGGAACAGTCGTTCCCACAGATGACGCCAAACTAATGGTGCAGACTAACGTGGGTGAACAGAGTGTGTGTGAATGAGAATTAGTTGAACCGTGCGTCGGAAGTACCTCAAGCTGGGCCTTACATCCTGATACAAGCAAGCAAGCAATCATAGGAGGGAAAGGAACTCTTATAAGGTTGCTCCCTATTTTGTGGGATTTCAACCGAGGTCTTTGCCAATTATTCATTGGATCCTCCTTGATTTTAGGAGAGAATCTTGGTTGGTTGAGAGTTTCATGCATTGGACTCAATTTTTGCAGTCATCCAGTTGTTTCCTGGTCGGTTCTGCTATGATCTCTCCAACGGGAGCTCTACCCTTGGTTCTCTGAGTTCTCCGTGTCTTTCCTAACCTGACCTCCTTTCTTGAGCTCACAGCTAGGGCTTGTTTGAGGTATCATCAACACTATTTGAGTCGTAGCAAGTTTTTTCCCCCTAATAAAAAGTTGGCAGCTTAGAGTTTTTATATTGTGATTGTAATTTTTGATATGAATTTGTTATTCAAATATTTGATAATAGGTTGATGTTTGTGGGTATCATCTCTGAAAATCCTCACGAGATTATACTTGTCCACTAAGGGGAACTTCTTAGTTTAAAGTCTTGTTGCATATGCTAAATGCAATTGTTGGTCCTTCAAAAGTGGATGTATGTAGCTAATTACATTGGCTAAAGAACTATTTTTGTTAAATTGATTTAGTTTTAGATCATCTTTTCTTCATTTTGTAGTATCTTTCAATTTTTAAGTAAAAATAGATGATTTCAATACTTAAGGGGGTGGATTCACGAAGGAGGAAACATTTAGAGTAGTTAGAAGGCAAAAAGAGGGAAAACAAACTTGCATCTGGATGGAGCAGAAGAAGCATCCGGACATGAAATCCAGTATTTGCAAGGCAAATTGAAGAAAGGGTTTGTCCGGACGATTGAAAATATGTCCAAATACTATCAGCAGAGAAGCCAAGACAACAAGGTGCGTCTGAATGGTTCAAAATACACATCTGGACGCTAAGGGATGTAAACCTTGATTTGTATTTATTCTGACCCAAATAATGCACTTTTTGATGTGTTAGAAAGTAGCTCATAGAACTTTCCAATGGTATAGGCTTTGCATCATTAATTGTTATGAATTGATTCAAGTATTCCTCATTGTTCTATTTCTCTATGCCAATGATATTATCATCACTAGGAGTGATAATTCTCTTCTCTGATATGTTGTTTCTCAACTTAGTCATGACTTTTCCATAAAGGATCTTGTGCCTCTTTCTTATTTTTTGGGCATGGAAGCATAATCCTCACCATGGTCTTTTCTTCTCTCAAGCCAAATATGTAAACCTCTTGACACTCCTAAGCAAATTCATCAACGTTTATCCTCTGTTGGTTTGCCACTTGACAACCCCACTTTGTTTTGAAGTATTGTGGGTGCCCTCCAATATTTAACTATCACACGACCCAACATAACTTTCATTATGAATTCAGTTTGTCAGCATATGCACTCTCCCACAAGGTCTTAGCTTCAAGCTATCAAATGTATCCTTCAATATGTCAAAGGAACTATTTTCAATTGACTTCTCTTACGCAATCATGACTCTCTTGATTTATAAGGCTATTGTGACGTAGATTGGGAAAGGTTCCCCGACACTCATCGCTCCACTACCAGTTCTGCTACAAAGCAGTCCATCGTCGCTCAATCAAGTGCTGAGGCCGATTACCATGGCCTCCACTACATCAAAATAAGGTTTTCCTGGCATTAATTTCCCGTTGTTCATTGTAAGTATCGATACAAGGCGTCTTTTCTAGCTGTTAATATAAATGTTGGCACGCAATGTATTAGATTTTGGTTACAATGTTGTGAGGGCTTTACAAAACGAAGCTGTTTCATTTGATGTGGACCTCTTTCTTTTTCACTCCATCTCCCTAAACTCTTCTTGATTTCAGTCACCTCTCTTCTCGCTTTCAGACACCTCTCTTCTTGATTCCAGCTATGCATTATTCCTTACCATTTTCACCAACACAGTTCAATAAATTTTTGGAGTTGAAGTGTTCACAACTTGCGAACCAGTTGCCGAGGTGGCTGATGAAAGTCATAAGTAACTTACTAGATCCGATTGCCACAAGCATCACAACACTAGTTTATCTACATCATCTAAAATTGAAGGAATTCTCTTTCTCTCTCTCTCTCTCTCTCCCCCCTTCGTGAGGAATTTCTTTCTGAACCAGAATGCAGATTTGTTTTTGCTTTTACACATTACATTTATCTAACATGTGTATTGACATTGAACTGTAGCACTTCTAGATTATCATTTTTGTGAAGTCCCTAATTTATTGCCCTTTTCTTTATGTTTTTCTAGTTATAGCTTCCAGAGAATAATATAATCGAATTCATGGATGGATTTTATCAACAATACTATTCAACAACTGAAGGTTTGGGTGCTTCTGTCAATTGTAATTTTCAATTTGGTGCTTCTTCTTCCATTTCATGTTGTGATTTATGGCTACAATTCACTTTATCCAAAATCTTTTTTTGGTTGAAATGCATTAAGGTAAATTTAATTGTTCACAGATCCAAGCAAAATTGTTGGATATTGCGGATCGTGAGGTAAATGTAATGCCCCAAAATCCACCTTGGAATGCATTAAATATCGATACAACATCCAAAACTCATTTTATC
This sequence comes from Ilex paraguariensis, assembly GCA_963454935.2. Classification (NCBI taxonomy): domain Eukaryota; kingdom Viridiplantae; phylum Streptophyta; class Magnoliopsida; order Aquifoliales; family Aquifoliaceae; genus Ilex; species Ilex paraguariensis. Next base: position 1,351,172 of record CAUOFW020004724.1, read on the forward strand.
TTAACGTAAATACGCGCAAAACATTAATTCTAATACGGGGTCTTACAATCCACCTCCTTAAAAGAAAGTTTCACCCTCGAAACTTAATCGTTGAGTTAGTCTATCTAATTGTAATTGACCACAAGGCCTCCACACCTACCCATGTCACTCATACATCTGTAATTCCTAAAATATTGAATCCTAGCATCCTTTATTAACCAAAAATAAACCACAATCAGTTTTCTACAATAGTCCCTGGCGGTATGGTAAGCAGCTAGCATATAGATCCCAAAATTTTGTATCAATTCCCCTAAACTAGTTAAAACCCATAAATTCGAATAACCAATCCATACCACAACTAGAATCAACCCATGTTAACTCATAAGCATATAACTCCCAAAAGATTTAACCTAAATTTCCTTTCAACCAACACCAAAATCTCTAGTGAGTAATCTGCAACCTACAACTCCTATCTAAGACCTAACTCCTAAGCTATGATACCAACTTTGTAATGCCCCAAAATCCACCCTGGAAGACATTAACTATCTATACAACATCCAAAACTCAATTTATCTCAACGTAAATACTTGCTAGACTCAAACTTTATAATCAATCTTTAAACTATGATTCTAAGTTTCTACCATCATTTATTCATCTTAGGAGAACTCTTAAGATAATATTATCCTTATTTACTTTTAATGTGGGGTCTTCCAATAAATTTCTTAGGCATATGTTCTACAATTTTTGTATGCTTTTAGTGCTCAACCTTATATTTTTGTTTTTGTTCCTTGAAATTCAAGTTATGCTGGACAAGCCCTTAGATTAGATGATAGTATTAAGAGGGGGGGGGGATTTTCTTTGGCAATCAGATGTGTGTTATAAGGAAAATGTCACCGAAGCAATATTATGGATCAATTTCTAACAAGGATGTAGAATATCATGCATTATTGGATGTTCAATTCATTTTTTAACCGACTCTAGGATCCTTGTAGATATGATTCTTGATAATGTTTTTATTTCGTAGAGACTATGTACATTTGGGATTAGCATGCTTCAGAGATTTTTAAGGGTAATGTATTTCAGGAATTCATAGATTCTGCTTTTTCTTCTATCTCAGCACAAGATTCAATGTTCTTTTTATTATTTTTTATTTTTCCTATTCCCGGTGTATACTATATCACCATCCGTTCACTAGAATTACTGTGTGGAATTGAAATGATATCTCTGATACTTTAGTATTCCAAATTCCATTTTAAAAACCAATATTTCAAATCTCTAAAACATATTTCAAAGAAATTTTATTTCATTTTTATTTGTGTTATAACTCATTCACAATTCCATTTGGTACGATCTTGGACTTCACACAACCTACAATTGAGTTTTACACTATCTGAGTTGTAGCAAAAATTTAGTCGTAGGAAGTTTTTTCCCCTTTATAAAAAGCTTGCAGCTTAGAATTTTTATATTGTGATGGAAATTTGTGATATGAATTTGTTATTCAAACATTTGATAAAAAATTTGATATTTGTGGGTATCATCTCTGAAAATCCTCACGAAACTATATTCGTACACTAGAAGGAACCTAGGGGTTTAAAGGGTTGTTGCAGATGCTAAATGCAATTGTGAGTCGTACGAAAGTGGATTTATGTTTATTTTATTTTATTGTTTCTTACTAGGGACTAGGAAGAGCTAGGTTGTGGTTGTAATTAGCCATGGATATTGCATGATGAGTATAATAATAATTGGCTAATTATATTGGGTAAAGAACTAATTGTGTTAAATTGATTTAGTTTTGGATCTTATCTTCCTTCTGTAGTTTTTGTCAATTTTCAAGTAAAAATAGGTGATTTCAATACCAAAGGGGATGAATGTGCGAAGGAGGAAAGATTCAGAGTAGTTAGAAGGCTAAAAAAGGGAAAATAATCATGCATTAGGAGGGAGGAGAGGACACATCTGGATGTGGCATCCAGTAGCCGCAAGGCAAATTGAATAAACGGTGCGTTCGGACGATTGGAAACACACGTTCGGATGACATCAGTAGAGAAGCCAAGACAACAAGGTGCGTCTAGATGGTTCAAAACACGCATCTGGACGCTAAAGGATGTAAACCCTGATTTGTATTCATTATGATCTCAACCCCTCTTCTATAGTCTTTGTTCTTATTTTCCTATGGATTGCTAAATTCCCAACTAATGTTAGGGGATAATCTTTCAATAAAATATGGTATTATTTTTTATCCAATGTTCTTAAGGTATGATTTTTTCTTTTAATTGAATTCATTTCTTTTAGTAAAAATTTTGCTTTGTAAAATCCTTTGATTCGTTGTGCCACCTACACTGAATGTTTGAGATTCCTTACGAGTTAAATAACTAGTTTTGCATGCTATATTAATTGATTAGGTTTTTTTATAAAATAATTGATTTATTATTTGTGATAAAAATAGGATTTATTTAAAAAAAACTTGATTCATTGTAGACTCCTTGCACGTGAATGCTTGTGTTGTTTAATTAGATACTTATATTTATCTAAATAATTTATCAATTATAATTTTGGATGTTTTCAATGCTATCACTTCTAAATATTCCGATTGGGATCACTCCTCAACTAACTCTCAATTGATTTTAAAAATCATATCATAAATAATTATTGTGTGGAATTGAACTATTGTTTCAAATTCTTGTTTCACCGATGCTTTAGTATTTCGAACTACTATTTCAAATTCCAAGGTTTACTAGTTTCTGAATTCAAATCTCTCAAACAATTTTCAAAATTAATTTTGTTTTAAATTTCTTTGTATTTTGAGTCATTGTTCAATTCTTTGTGGGCCGACCTTGGCCTTCAACGAATTATATTACTTCATGACAACATACACTTGGGTGATCCATTATTAAAGTTGTAGCAATGTGGTGGTCAAGGACGTTACTGTCATGATTGAAATGATCCAACCTGTAATTATTTTCGTGTTGACTTGCAAAGGGTGGCACACGTGAAGAGGGTCAGTAAGGGGTAGGCAGAGAAACAACTGATGAAGAAATACTGATTCCATGTGGAGGCTATCTCGTTTACTGATGCCAATTTGGTGGGAGTCGTCCTCCCTCACGAGGATGCACTCATCATCACCCTTAGGATTAAGAAGTATGACGTAAAGAGAATTCTGGAAGATTCAGACATTTCTTTCAAAGACATGTATGAGAACTTCAAAGACTTGAAGCACGTGAAGACCCCCTTGTAGGGTTCAATGGTTTATACAAGCTCCCACTCGGGAAGATCACCCTCTTGGTCACAGCCAGAATCGTCACACTCCCCATGGAGTCCATGGTGATTGATTCATATTCTCCCTAATAGGGAGTACCTGGCTGCATGCTTTGAAGGCAGTATACTCATACTACTACTAGAAGGTCAAATTCCCATCAAAGGGGATAATGGAGATATGCAACGACCAAGCCTTTTGTATGCTCTCATCAAGATCGGGTCACTACTGAGGCCAAGTAGTAAGATTCTGAGCTGATCCTAGCGAAATAGCAATCAAGGTTTGGTTGGCTCAGCGTGGATGAGCCCTGGGTAAACCTGGCCGACTGAACAATAGAGAAGTAGACCAAGGTTCATCTTCACTATAGGGACAAGGAAAGATTCTTTCTCATTAGGACTTCACTAATAGAGACCGAGAAAGAAGAAACACTAGTTTTTCTTTGGCTCAACACCAACGTTTTCAATTAGATCCCAACTAAGATAAGGAGAATAGATCCCCAAGTGATTTGTCACTAGCTTCATGTGGGTCCCAGATACAAACCTATAAAGTAGAAGCCTCGATGCTTAGAACCACATCATGTGTAGGAAGTCAATAAGGATGTGGAATGGCTTCGTAAAATGATTCCACCAGGGAGGCCCAGTTCCTTGAATGATTATCCAACGTGGTCTGTGCTAAGAAAAAGAATGATAAATGGTGTGTTTGCTTAGGCTTCACCATCCTAAATGATTAGTGCTTAAAGTTAGCATTTTACTATGCCTTTTGGGACTAATTGTGCTTTGATGGAGTTTAAGTAATGAAATTTTAGGTTCTTAAGTGATCAAGAGCTCAAGGACAACAAATATCACACTTGGATGTAACACCAGTGGATTAAGGGGCAAAATTGGAAAAGCTTGGCACACAGCAAGAACGTTCGAATGTGGATCAACGTTCGAACGTCCACTAAAACCATGCCAAGACCAGCCTGCTGAGATAGTGTGTTGCGGTCAAGCATAGGACCCTGAGGTACTTGAGTACCACGTTCGAACACCAACTAACGTTCGAATGTCCACTTGAGTTGATTGAAGGCATGACTGATGAGACATGACGTGTTACAACAAACAAATGAGGACTCTGAAGCTCTGAAGCACTTGAGTACCACGTTGGAACGCCATTCAATGTTCGAACATCCCATGGAATCAACTGAAGAAGAGACTTCTGCATATAGTGTGAAAATGAACTTTGACAGAAGACCACTTGAGTGGAAAAGGTCAGGCCCCATCTAGCGTTCAAACGCTTATAAGGCAAGACTAGCAGAAACGTTCAAACATCAACCAACGTTCGAACGTCAATTCACGTTCAAATGTCCTCTACAGACTGCCTACAGAGTAGTTGGTTTGCATGGGCGACAAATACTATTTACTCATCATCTCTTATCTCATACCTCCCTCCCTTTCCTTGCCTATAAATACTCCCATGTTGGGAGCTTAAAGGGAATTCTTCCTCTTGTAGAGTAAAAGGGAAGCAATCCTTTTTTCTTGTAAAGTGAGAGAATGTTTAGTAATCTAGTTCTTGAACATTTCATATTTATGTTTTTATTTTGCATTTATAACAACCATGATGGAGGCTTAGACTCCCTTTGTAGTTGAAGTCTTTTATTTACTTATGCTAAGTCTTTACATTCATGTTGTGACAACCATGATGGAGGCTTAGACTCCCCTTGTAGTTATACTTGCTTTTATTTACAAAGTATCAAGAGAGATAGTTCATCTTTTGGTTGTGGTGGAAACCCTCCAAAAGTAATCAGCTTTCTTCTACTTTGATTGTTCATGTATTTCACTTCCATTGCTTGCGCATGCTTCTTTCTTAGAAGATTGAAACTCTTTCACTTTTCTAGAGCTTTACAAAAGCCGTAAAGGGTGGAAATTTATTCATTTATTCTTCATTCAAGATAAGCTCTTTGTTTAGTTTACTTCACTTAGTAGCTCCTCTACTTAGAGGGATAAGTAGCACTCACTTTTCTAGCTTTGCCAAGGCCATGAAAAGTGAGTAGTTCCTTATTCACTCTTTAGTAAGAGATGATGAATATGTAAAGATTATCCGAAAGTTATGTTTGTGCAACTCCTACATGTTTTAATGCTTTATATTCCACTGTTCATTGGATGATTGAATGCATGTAGCAACATTGAGGTACTTTGTATAACCAAGGGCTCCCTTTATGATACGGATGACTCCTGCATAGAAAGACCCGTTGGTTCAAGGCAATCACCCCGGCTAACTCTTCATGACAACCTTTCAATCTCTACCATTATTGTGCTTTATTCAAAGAATGGACCCTTAATGCCATAGTTGTATGCCTTGTAGAAACACTTGCTTGTTTGTAGAAGGATTAAGTCTCGGCACAGACAATTCTTGTAAACTTCTAGAAAAGCATTGAAATCATGTGCTTAATACTCACAGTCCATCTTTATCTTTCGATTAACTTGCTGTTGACACGGGAGTTAATTGAGTTATAAAGCACAAACATAATAAAACGGATAGTCTATTACATGTCCCGATTCTCGAGCTAAAGGGTAGTTGTTACATTTTGAGAATCTTATATTTTGTCTAGAAAACTCTTGAAAAGAATCTTCTATTCTATTCAAGAAACCCCACCCCTCCAAACTCTCAAAATTTCCAGTTACTAGGTCTCTATTATTGCTTACTTGAAAACACCAATCATAGTTCCCTGTGGATTCGACTCTGGACTTAACCAGATTGTTACTACAACTTGACCGCTTGCACTTGGGTGTACACATTTCGGATCAAGTCAAGTTTTTTGCGCCATTGTTGGGGAACCATAAAAGGTGTTTTACAGTAAAAGGTTTTTATCTAATGAACAAGATCTCTACCATTCAACCTCATCTCCAAAGCTCACCATATCAGTAAATTCGAAACATTGAGAATAATGTTCAGTTTAGATTTGGGAAGAGAACTACATTTCATATGTGCCCGTAAAAAATTTTCAAATTTGTGTTCTTGTTGTTGCCATTCTTGCTCAAATTGTGTACTGTATTTTGACTACCATAGTTATGTTTATGGGTCATCTCTGATCGTCTTTACGACTGGCAGACATTAAAGAACTAGATAGTGGGTCTTAATAATATAGAAAACATGGATGTTAAACTTTTTTGGTTTAGTCTGGGAGTTCTATGCACTTTTCTTTCGAATGTGCATACTGTGATCATGAGAAAAGCATGATTGGTGAGAAAGAATGAGATCCAAGAACAACAAGCGAAACCCCTGCGCGGTAGAAGCACTTTTGCTAAACGTCTTTGTGCCAAAAGACTTGGTGCTTGTAAACAGTGTGGTAGAGTCTTTCACGAGAAGAAATATAACCAATGTTCTGAACCAATTTATGGTCACGCACTCGATTGATTAGATTGGATAGTGAATGGACAGAGTAAGAATTATCCTGACACACCATCCTATTCCGGTACTCTGCTTAACCGGTTTGTAAGAGAGGAAATTGGGAGAGTTACTGGTTCTTCAAAAGGCACAGAGACGGATGAAGACTCGGATTAGATTTTTCTTTTTAAACTATGAAAAAATGTACTTTTGTTGGGGATGAAAGCCAAGGGTCCAAATTTTTGTAAAAAATGTGTAAAAATCCTTTGTGTTTTGTATAAACACTTTTGACTGAAATGAGAACATGGGTTGAGTAAGGAACATCCTGAAATACCAACCTACAGCATGGGTAGGGATTTGTCTTGAGACGCCATGAAATTTGTTTCAAAATTTTTATAAGTAAACTTCTGTGATTGTGTGTAGAGTAGTGTAGAAATTTTTAAATTTTGGTTCAACGTTCGAACGCCAATTGACGTTCGAACGTCGCTTGCTTATAGTACTCAGCCTCTGATGAAGTCTCTGATGGAAACAAAAGTATTGGGAGCTCAGTCCATTTGAACGCCAATAACACGTTCGAAGGCGATTAACGTTCGAACGCCAATAGCACGTTCGAACGACAGAAGCGTATAATACTTTGGTTTCTGACAAAATTCAAAAGTACTGGGAGCTCACCACGTTCGAACGACATTTAACGTTCGAAATTTTTTGTTAAAATTCTTCTACAAATGTTCGAACGACATGAACGTTCGAACATTCCTCCTCAGACTATAAAAGCTTGGATCATCTTCCCCATTCAAAATTCTGAAAATCCTCAAAAATATTCCACACCCTAGAACCCCTTTTCACTCCCCAATCCTTTAAACTCCACCCATTTCTCAATTCTACCAGAAAATCGACCATTCCAAACTCATTTCCTCACCTAAAATCATCATCTTCATAAGAAAACTCAAGATTTTCACACCCTCTCAAGCTCAAAATCGAGAAAAACACAATGCCTAGGATTAAGCTTCTTGCAAAATGAAATCCACCAATAATCCAGGAACCTAACTTTGTAGAAGAGATGATTGAGGAAAGAGAGGGTAGGCGAAGGAGGAAAAGGTACGATCGAACAAGGTTTGCCAGTGCATTCAAAGCCGAAAGGTATGAGAATTTTTTTCAAAACCATGCTATAGTCTATGAAAGGGATATAGTTGTTGTTGACTTTGCAAAATTGGGAATTTTGGAGGAACTGTAGAAGGGGGAATGGGTGTGGTTTTTGAGAAATGGTGGGGATGCCATTGTTGACTTGGTGAGGGAGTTCTACTCCAACGCTGAGATCATCAACGATGTCATCCGAACATACGTTAGGGGCACCCACATTGATGTAGATGAGGCGTATATTTTAGAGGTAAGGAAAAAGGTGCCTCGGGTGCGAAACCCAACCTACCCACCAAAAAAGGATGTTGCTTGGGATAGAGTTGGAAAAGAATTGACTGGGATGGCTGACTTTTCATGGGGAGGGAGGAGATTTTTGAAACAGGGAGCTCACCGACAAGTACAAATTGCTAAATTTGATTGCGGTGTCTAACTTGGCCCCCATAGGAAGGAAAAATGAGATTTTGCCTGAAATGGCTCGCTTGCTTTATGCACTAGGGAGAGGGCATAGCATCGACCAATCCTCATTGATTCTAAGTGAAATGAAGAAGGGGTGTGATGCAAAAAGGAGTGCACTCCCTTTTGGCACTTTGGTGACTGAGATATGCACTGATAATGGGGTCAGGGTAAGGCCTGAAATGGAAGTTCAAAAGCCAATGGGGCCATTAAACAAAGGCTCTTTCAAGAGAAGCCAAGGACATAGGGGCACCTCGGTGGCAAGACAAGAGGTGCCACCTCCCCAAGGAGGCGATGAAGTGCAGGACGAGCTTGACCGGTAAGAAGAGAGAGAGATGGAGGAAGAAAGGGACCAAGCACCTATAGAAGAGGCAGGACCTAGCTCCAGCACCCGGAGATCACTGAGATATATTATGATTGGCATCGAGGCCAACCAAGCCAAGATTCTTCGACAGTAAGAGGAGATTCTTGGCTATTTGAGGAGTGGTGCTGGTGGTGCTAGTGGAGCTGGTGGTGCTGGTGGAGATGGAGGAGAGGATTGAGATGATTATTTCTATTCTTGAGGAGGAGTGGTTGATTTCTGTTCTTGATTGGGGGTTGTTTGTTGTTGTCCGAATTTGATATTGACAATTTACGTGCAAGTATACACGATCAACAAGTAATAAAGTGATAAGTAGAGTATCGTTCCCATGGAGAATTATTGCTAATAATATTCAAGTACTAACTTTATATCAATTCAATTTTATTTAAACAATTGAAATTGAACTATGGAATGACTAAATTAAAACTAAATCTAAATTTAACAATCAAGGGTTGAATTTACCAGATAAAAAAACTTAACATTACAACTTCCCCTAATGCTTCGTATAAATCTTTCTAACTCTTTTTCCAGCTAATTGATCAAAATAAGTTGTTAACTGAGAACTCAAAGTTATTTATCAAACCTCTTCCGAAAGGTAGATAAAATTTTCTATCCCAATTAAATTACTGTATTACTATGCAAAATAAGTTGGAATAGATTCATTAAGTTTAAACTCTCATAAAAGTTACACACAGTATATAGGTATATTCCTATCCTATACACAAACCCAGCAATTCAATCCTAAGAAGAATTAACCAGACGTATGTCATTATATTTAGATCTAAACCTAGAATTCATCTCTCAATTTCATCTAGGTTATCAAACTAATTGTTGGCCATACAATCATATATTAATCACAAAATATGACAAACAACTCATATAAGATCAATAAGAACTAGAAACGAGAGTAGATTAATTTAACTAGACATAGGTTCCGTTGCAATCTTAATAAAGATTTAGTTCATAATGCAATTGAAAGACATCATTCTAAAATTAAACAACATCTTAAAAAAACAAGAAGTAAAAGTAAGAGAATAGAATGAAAACTTAGGTGCAATCTTCAATCCTTCTCTAGCCTTCAAGATCAATCTTCTTCGTGTTGATTTCTTCGATTCTTGTCTTCAATTTTCTTCAAATTTCTTGGTCTTCCTCCAATGTTTTCAGCCCCAAAAAGTCAAAATATTTCATCCCCACACAAACCCTAGCATATATGTAGCTTTAGAATCCAACTTCGGATCAAAAACAAGGTAAAATTTGCGTCATGGACTAACACAAGTGTCTAGGTGCTTGAAAGGCGCTGTATGGACAGAATGTTGGTGCCTAGGCGCTAGAAATGGCGCCTAGGCATGCCCCCCTCTGCAACCCTGCTTCGAACCAATTTTCGTAGAATCGTCATAACGTTTGATACAACCGTTCGATTGCGCTGAAATTTTGCAACAAGATAGAAGACATCCAGATCTACAATTTTCATGTTTTACACTTTGTCAGATTCGGAGTGGGTCATGTTTAAAAAAGTGGAAAACCGAGGTACTGGTACAAAATAGTGTGGGTGTTGATGCCTATGTTACCAAACACCAATACCTTCTTGATTTCTTTCACTTTTAAGCCTCGAAATCATCATGGAATGTGTCCATCTCTTTACCACTTATCCACACTTAGTTGCAAGGCTCTAAAATCCATTATTTACGCTATAATTACTCCATTACAATGCCCTTTAGCTTCCTCTTTAAAAATCTAACACTTAGGCTCCAATTTTGACCTTGTTTTCTCCCAATTGATCATGATTCCTTCCAAATGATTATCCCTACCAAATAACATCAAAACACACAAAACATATAAAAATGAACATAAAATAATTGAAAACTTGCAATTTCATTAAGCCAAAAGTACTCAATTCGTAGGTATAAAACTCACTCATCAAATACCCCCAAACTTGACTCTTTGCTTGTCCTCAAGCAAAATACTAAGAACAAAAACTATAAAAATTAATCAATCAACTACTCAAACAATGGATCAATATGAATATGAATAATGGCCCCAAAAGTTAATACAAATAATAATTCACAGGAACATCAAAACAGTGCAAAATCTATCAATTTAACATATTTCTTAATTTTACCTCCGGTCATGACCCTTTAAATCCATGGACATATCCGGACTACCAAGCTAGTCATCACCCAAATACATTTACGTAATCAAATACTTCATAGGAGATATTCAATATCAACTCTATAAATTTACGTTTCATATCAACCTCCACTCATTAAGGCAAACATATAAATAGAAGGTCTAAAGATTTTTTTTTTCTCTCTCACTCTTTTTTTTTCTTTTCGTTTGGTGAGTGCATTTTATGCTTCATCTCACCTTCTATTGAGCGAGTGGGTTTTACGCTCCATCTCTACTCAACACTTGCCCTTTTCTTGTTTTTTTTTCTATTTTTTTTAATCTAACTCATGAAAGATCAAATCAAAATAATATTCAAACACTCTTTTTCTCTTTTTTTTTTCTTTTAAACTAACCCATCATAACCAATGTTTCCCCCAAACTTATATGAATACCTTCATTCGCTTTGAATGATGCTTAAATAAGTTTTCTAAAGTTTCAATGATATCTCCCATAAGCATTTAACCAAATAAATTTTCTAAATAATAACTAACCAAACAGATGGATATGTGCTCATGAATGAAAAAATCACAAACAGTGTAAAATCAACTAGTATGTCAAACTACAGACTCAACATGTTCATCAATTTCCCTTAAATTAACAATTAATTCCATTCATCATTGGCCATAACCAAATTCAATCAACCCATTGCTTAAGTCATTTTTTTTTAAAACAAAAAATGCAAAACATGCTCTCTAAATGCATACCTGATAATGCAAATGCAAAATAAGTAAACACCCCCAAACTTAAACTACACATTGTCCTCAATGTATACAATAGAAAAAAAAATTAATTCACGATTGAGGGTTGGGTGTCACAACGACCATGATGCTAATTCATTTTTAGTCAGTAATTTTACATACACATTTGTTCGACTGAAGTTTGTGGGTAGTTTCATTGGAAACCCTCATGAGACAACACTCGTCCACTAGGGTAAACCTAGCGGTTCAATGGCTTGTTGCATATGCTAAATGCAACTAGATGACCTACAAAAAAGGCATGAGAAATAAATTTACACTGCAATGTTGTTGTATTATTAGAGACTAGCAATATTTAGGTTGGGAGTGTGATTAATGCTTAAAGTTAACATTTTATTGTGCCTTTTTGGGACTAATTGTGTTTTGATGGAGTTTAAGTAATGACATTTCAGGTTCTTAAGTGATCAAGAGCTCAAGGACAACAAATATCACACTTGGATGTAACACTAGTGGATTAAGGGGCAAAATTGGAAAAGCTTGGCACAAAGCAAGAACATTCGAACGTGGATCAACGTTTGAACGTCCACTAGAACCATGCCAAAACCAGCTTGCTGAGACAGTGTGTTGCAGTCAAGAACAGGAATTTGAGGTACTTGAGTACCACGTTCGAACGCCAACTAACGTTCGAATGTCCACTTGAGTTGATTGAAGGCATGATTGATGAGACATGGTGTGTTGCAGCAAACAAAGGAGGACTCTGAAGCTCTGAAGCACTTGAGTTCCACGTTCAAACGCCATTCAACGTTCGAACATCCCATGGAATCAACTGAAGAACATCCTTCTGCATAGAGTGTGAAAATGAACTTTGACAGAAGACCACTTGAGTGGAAAAGGTCAGGCCCCATCTAGCGTTCGAACGCTTCTAAGGCAAGACCAGCAGAAATGTTCGAACGTCAGAAAATGTTCAAACGTACCTAAAGCAAAGCAGAAGAAAACGTTCGAACATCGATTCACGTTTGAATGTCTTCTACAAACTGCTTGTAGAGTAGTTGGTTCCCATGGGTGAAAAATACTATTTACTTAACCTCTCTTATCTCCTACCCCCTCCAATTTCTTGCCTATAAATACTCCCTTGTTGGGAGCTTAAAGGGCATTCTTCCTCTTGTAGAGTAAAGGGGGAGCAATCCTTTTTTCTTGTAAAGTGAGAGAGTGTTTAGTAATCTAGTTCTTGAACATTTCATGTTTATGTTTTCATTTTGCATTTATATCAACCATCATGGGGGCTTAGACTCCCCTTGTAGTTGAAGTCTTTTATTTACTTATGCTAAGTCTTTACATTTATGTTGTGACAACCATGATGGAGGATTAGACTCCCCTTGTAGTTGTACTTGCTTTTATTTACAAAGTATCCAGAGATAGTTCATCTTTTGGTTATGGTGGAAATCCTCCAAAAATAACTAGCTTTCTTCTACTTTTATTGTTCATGTATTTCACTTCCATTGCTTACACATCCTTCTTTTTTAGAAGAGTGAAACTCTTTCACTTTTCTAGAGTTTTATCAAAGCCGTGAAGGGTGAAAAGTTATTCACTTATTCTTCATTGAAGATAAGCTTTTTGTTTAGTTTACTTCACTTAGTAGCTCCTCTACTTAGAGGGGTGAGTAGCACTCACTTTTCTAACTTTGTCAAGGCCATGAAAAGTGAGTAGTTCATCATTCACTCTTTAGTAAGAGGTGATGAATATGTAAAGATTATCTGGAAGTAATGTTTGTGCAACTCCTTCATGCTTTAATGCTTTATATTCCATCTATTCATTGGATGATTGAATGCATGTAGCAAAGTTGAGGTACTTTGCATAACCAAGGGCTCCCTCTATGATACGGATGACTCCTGCATAGAAAGACCCATTGGTTCAAGGCAAGCACCCCGGTTAGCTCTTCATGACAACCTTCAATCTCCACCATTATTGTGCTTTATTCAAAGAATGGACCCTTAATACCATGATTGGATGCCTTGTAGAAACACTTGTTTATTTGTAGAAGGGTTAAGTCTTGGCACAGACAATTCTTGTAAACTTCTAGAAAGGCATCGGAATCATGTGCTTAATGCTCACAGTTCATCTTTATCTTCCAATTAACTTGCTGTTAACACGGGAGTTAATTGAGTTATAAAACACAAACATAATAAAACAGATAGTCTATTACATGTCCTGATTCTCGAGCTAAAGGGTGGTTGTTACATTTTGAAAATCTTATATTTTGTCTAGAAAACTCTTGAAAAGAATCTTCTATTCTATTCAAGAAACCTCACCACTCCAAACTCTCAAAATTTCCAGTTACTAGGTCTCTATTATTGCTTACATCAAAACACCAATTATAGTTCCTTGTGGATTCGACTTCGGACTTAACTAGGTTATTACTACAACTTGACTGCCTGCACTTGGGTGTACACATTTCGGATCAAGTTAAATTTTTGGCGTCGTTGCCGGGGAACCATAAAAGGTGTTTTACGGTAAAATTTTTTGGCTAATGAACAAGATCTCTACCATTCAACCTCATCTCTAAAGCTCACCATATTGGTAAATTTGAAACATTGGGGACAATGTTCAGTTTAGATTGGAGGGAGAGAACTACAGTTCATATGTGCCCGTAGAAATTTTTACATTTGTGTTGTTGTTGTTGTTGTTGTTGATCAAATTGTGTACCATATTTTGACTACCATGTTTTGCATTTTGATGGTTATGTTTGTGGGTCATCTCTGATCATCTTTGTGACTAGTAGACGTTAAAGAACTAGATAGTGAGTCTTAATAGTATAGAAAGTATGGATGTTAAAATTTTTTGGTTTAGTCTGGAAATTTTACGCACTTTTCCTTCGGATGTGCATACTATGACCATGAGAAAAGCAAGATTGGTGAGAAAAAATGAGATTCGAGAACAACAAGCGAAACCCTTGTGTGGCAGAAGCACTTTTGCTAAATGCCTTCGTACCAAAAGACTTGGTGTCTGTAAATAGTGTGGTAGAGTCTTTCATTAGAAGAAATATAACCAATTTTTGGTCGTGCACTCGATCGATTATACTGGATAGTGAATGGACAAAGTAAGGATTATCCTGACACGCCATCCTATTCTGGTACTCTATTTAACCATTTTGTGAGAGAGGAAATTGAGAGAGTTACTGATTGTTCAAAAGGCACAGAGACAGATGAAGACTCGGATTAGGTTTTTTTTTTAAACTATGAAAAATGTACTTTTGTAGGGGATGAAAGCCAAGGGTCTAAATTTTTGTAAAAAAGTGTAAAAATCCTTTGTGTTTTGTATAAACTCTTTTGACTAAAATGAGAACATGGGCCGAGTAAGGAACGTCCCGAAATACCAACTTACAACGTAGGTAGGGATTTGTCTTGAGACGTCATGAAATTTGGTTCAAAATTTTTATAAGTAAACTTCTGTGATTGTGTGTAGAGTAGTGTAGAAATTTTTAAATTTTGGTTTAACGTTCGAATGCCAATTGACGTTCGAACGTCATTTGCTTATAGTACTTAGCCTCTGATGAAGTTTTTGATGGAAACAAAAGTACTGGGAGCTCAGTCCATTCGAATGCCAATAGCACATTCGAACACGAATAATGTTCGAACGCCAATAGCAAGTTCGAACGATAGGAGCGTACAGTACTTTGGTTTCTGACAGAACTAAAAAGTACTGGGAGCTCACCACGTTCGAACGATATTTAATGTTCGAACATTTTTGTTAAAATTCTTCTACAAATGTTCGAATCACATGAACGTTCAAACGTTCCTCCTCAGACTATAAAAGTCTGGATCGTCTTCCCCATTCAAAATTCCCAAAATCCTTAAAAATCTTCCAAACCCTAGAACCCCTTTTCACTCCCCAACCCTCAAAACTCCACCCATTCCTCAATTCTACTAGAAATCGACCATCCCAAACTCATTTCCACACCCAAAATCATCATCTTCACAAGAAAATTCAAGATTGTCACACCCTCTCAAGCTCAAAATTGAGAAAAACACAATGCCTAGGGTTAAGCTTCATGCAAAACACAATCCACCAATAAACCAGGAACCTAACTTTGTAGAGGAAATGGTTGAGGAAAGAGAGGGGAGGCAAAGGAGGAAAAGGTATGATCGAATAATGCCCAAGTCGGGGGAAATTCTTTACCTATAGTTTTTGGTTTTCGAATATGCCATCAATAGAGCATTGGTATGGGAGCATGAGTTCGAGTAGAGGCCCATGTATTATGTCAGCAAGGATGTCGAGACAAGGTATTTTTTATTGGAGAAAGTAATCTTGGCATTGGTTACATCAGCGAGGAAGCTGAGGCACTATTTCTAAGCCTACCTATTGAAGTCTTGATCGATCAACCATTGAAGGCTATTCTCCACAAAGCAGATATGTTGGGGAAAGTGGCCAAGTGGGGTATTGAGCTAAGAGAGTTCAATATAAGCTATTGACCTCATATATCCATCAAAGAACAAGTTTTGATTAACTTCATTATTGAGTTTACTTCGTCCAAATGCCCCCCACCATAGAAACCTTAGGGGGGAGACCCCATGAATTCTGAGGCTTGGAGGTTACATGTCAATGTGTAATCGAAGGCACGAAGGTCAATAGAAAGGGTAGTCTTCACTAGTCCTAATGGATTCACGATGGAATGAGCTATTTGACTCAAATTTGGGGATTCAAACAATGAAACAGAGTACAAGACACTTATTTTAGGACTCAACATGGCTAATATGTCGGGGCTAACCATCTCCATGTGTTTTGCAACTCCGTGTTGGTCGTCAATCAAGTCAACGGAGACTTTGAGGCCTAAGATCCAAGGATGAGGACTTATTACTAGAAATTATAGGCGATGCTAATGAGATTCAAGGATATCAAAATATCCCACATCTTTCGATACCATAACAGTCACACCAATGCCCTGGCCTATTCAATTTCGGCTTGGACATCCATGATCACTCGGAGGATAACCTTGGAGTATTTGAAGTAGTCGAATATAGTAAATTCAAATATCATTGGGCTATTCCCCATCAATGTGCATACACCTCTCCGAGTTGGATGGATGCCATAACCAAGTATCTATTAACCAGAGAAATTCTAAAGTGAAACAAAGAATTCAAAAATATTAGGCATAAAGCCCCAAGATTCTAGGTCTCTCCCAACCAAAACAATTTATCAAAAGTCATTCTCCAAAGACAAAGTCCAACTATTGATATATGAGATCCATGAAGGGATATGCAAAAACCATATGGACTACCGTTCTCTAGCTTATTGGGCCATCGCTTAGGGGTATTGGTGGCCATACATGTAAAAAAATGCCAAACAATATGTTTAGAAATGTGACAAGTGCTTGAAGTTTGCACATTATTCAACAATTATTCGGGGATCTTAACCCGCTTATGAATCCATGGCTTTTCGCTCAATAGGGAATGGACATAGTAGGAACATTGCCGAAGGCCCCATTGAATACAAGGTTCCTCCTGGTAGCCACTGACTACTTCATAAAATGGGTAGAAGTTGAACCTTTAAGCTGCATACGAGACATGAACACCAAGAAATTTGTGTGGCATCCCTTGGGCTATCATCTCAGATAATGGCACGTTGTTCAACAACCGTCCCTCAAAGAATTTTGTGAAGGGTTTGGTATTCAGAATTACTACTCAACACTGACATATCCACAATGCAATGGACAAGCCATGGTCTCCAACAAGATTATGCTAGCAAGGATCAAGAATAGGTTGGACAAAGCAAAGGTAAAATTGTCTAAGGAACTACCTAACGTATTATGGGTCTATTGAACATCTCCACGGATATCAACAAGGGAAACCCCTTATCCATTAGCATATGGTATAGAGGCAATAATCCTCCTAGAGTTTGGACTTCCAAACATACAAGGCCAGGCCTTTGAATCTCGGATGAATGATTAGATCTTTGCCAAAGACCTTAACCTAGCTGAGGAAAGAAGAGAACTAGCAGCCATCCAATTAGCCAGATAATGGTAGGAATATTCTGGAAAACACCAGAAGAAAGTCTGAGTTAGAGATTTCCAAGTGGGGAATCTAGTGCTTTACAAAGTGGTCGGGGCAATTGGGAAACCAATGGATGGGAAAATTGGCCCTAGTTGGAAAGGACCCTACAAGGTCACCAAAATTGGGGGCATGAGATCTTATAGACTTGAAGAGTTAGGGGGAAAAATTATCCCTCGACCATGAAATGTAACAAACTTGAGGAAATTTTATCATTCAATCAATATGTTATCCTTGTAACTAGTATAACCAGTCTAAAAACATGGGACCCCATCCTAGTGGTTAGGGGCACAAACCCAGGTGGGATAAGCCTTTGCAAACATAAAACGTTGCACCTACAAAGTTAGAACATGAGCCTTGTGCTTGGTCATTAGGTGCATTGCCCCGGGTTAGATAAGCCTTTCCCAATGCAAAACATCACACCCAAAAAGTTAAAATACAAGCCTTGTGCTTGGTCTTTAGGAGGAAGGCCCTAGATGGTGTAAAGCTTTGCCCAAGCAAAGTGTCACGAATAAAAAGTTAGACAAGCCTGGCATTTGATCATCGCGGGCATGGCCCCGCAACCTAGGAAAAGAGTCGAGTCTTAGTAATGGACTGTAGACTTTGCATCCTTCATAGCATTAAAAAAAAGAGATAGAAGATAAGAAAACAACAAATAAAATAATAAAAAGATCTTAGACCTTAAGTGTTTGAGAGAGCATCAAAGAAAAAATCTCAACTAGGGTCACAAAATTTTCAATTTTTGGTACCACCTTCCTAGTCGCTGTCATCCCAAGCACCACCACACCGCCTCACCTACTGCCCGTACCCACGTCCTGGTCATCTTATAGGTCCTTAAGTTCCCTAAACTCCCCAATTGGTAGAGGGTTCCATTGGCCAGGAAGGATATTTGCAAGGGAAGGGTCCCAAGGATAGAAGGGCACTATTAGAGAAGGCAGCCTCAAGGAAGAGATCTCACTATCACCAGAGTCCTTATCACTCATTGGGATTGGCTCATTTGCTGGTACCGAACCCCTTAGGACCTTCGCGACAAGAGGTTCCTATTGGTCTTCTATAGGGAGGTCTTGTAGAATATACACCAGGAGAGGGTCTTCGTCTTTATCAAACATAGGCTCAGAAACAAAGATGTAGAAAAGCTCTGATTCAACATTTAGCCCTACGGCCTAATGAGCCTCATGCTATCACTTCTTGAAGGATTTCTTCTAGCCATTCAAGAATATCTTCACCACCTGACACTGGCATTAGTTGAATACTTATATGTGAATTTAGTTCTCTCTATTCTTGGTGTTCACCTGTGCCAATGTCAAGTCTTCCATTTGAGTAGTCAGGGTGGCATGGTTTTTCTCGGTCTGCAAGAACTTAGTCTCGATAGTAGAACCCATCAACTCAACTTTGGTCATCCTCTTTTGTACATTGGCCTTGGCAGCCTTATGCTTCTCCAAGTCGGATGAAAATACCTCTATTCACTTTATTAGGACAATAATCTTCTTCACCTGATCAACAATGGTATATTTGACACGATGTATGTGGATGTTCTGCTTGCCTATCTTAATCTAGGCTTTCTCAGCTTGGTTCCTATAATCCAAGAAACGCTTAACAATGACATCCATTTGCTGACTGATTTGGAAAATGAACAAGCTTTGTTAAGAATTGGCAATGAACACAGGATTGTAAAAATATCAAGGAAACTTACCATTAGGGCATTCTAGATGACCCATTGGAGAATGCAATTGTCTGATCAATCCAAGTGGATGGCCATGTTAGCATCAAAGTGCAGGAAACTACTAAATGCCTTGGCGATGTTGGGGGAGTTAATGATGGAGTTGGTGGTCATCAATGCCTTGTCCTTGTGGGTAACCACCCTTAGGTTCAATTCCTCATGCATAGGAGGCAACTGGTGGAGGTGGAGGCAAGGGTTGGGGTTGGGAAATTCCTAACCTTTGGAATGCTGGGGCTCTAGATTCATGGGGGTGCTTGACCCTTCGTGCATAGGAAGGGTAATCTTCTAGGCCTCAGTGTTGATCGTGCCAAGGGATCCTAGGCAGATATGTGGAGGCATAACTTGCGGTGGTGGTGGCGAGTTTTCTCGGTGAGCTTCTGGCAACTGTTGAGAAGGAGGAACCGTGGAGACTTAGGAAGTACCACCAAGTCTCGAAGAAGTAGTTCTTCGGGCGTCAGCTATAGTTTACAAGCTCTCGATCTTGATCATAAGCATTCGAAACATGCCTGACTTGAGTGAAGATGTGGGAGTAGCGTTGAAGTCTTGGTCAGGATTGACTTCTGAATTCACCTCCTTGTCTCTTTCTTCTCTCAAGGACTCATCAGTCCAGATGGAAGGGCCAAAGTTGTCTAGGACTTGGAAAAAATGTGTGTACCCTTGTGAGACATGAACATGGATACTTAACATTTTGTAAAGTAGTGGGTATCTTACTGAAAAGATTGAAGTTAGTCGTGGGATAAAATTAAGAATTTTTGGAAATGCGGGGAGTGTAAACTATGAGCTTTGATTACTTAAATTAGAGTTGTATTAGAAGTCTATTAAAATGTAGGGTTCAATTGGTTAGCTAACGAAAGTTTATATATGGAATTGTAGTTTAGGGGAAACTAGAGGGGGGTTAACATAATTAGTGTATAGTGGAGGCATGCGAGACATCCATTTTTCTTGGGTATTCCCAATTTAGAAGGAAAAACTGGTCAAACTTAACTATAATAGTGCCAAATAAAAATATGTATATTGTGTTGTACTTATGATCACAATGATGCTACTTATTGGATTTAGTTAACAATTGTGGGATATGGGGTTGTATGCGGTAACTGCATTGAATATTTATGTTTGTTTCATGTTTTGTGTTATTACAACCCTGAAGTTCCTATTGAGCTATTGTTGAGGGTGTTGGTTACTTCAATCATGTGTGTGGTGGTTTGTAGTGGGATCATGATAGCCAAATGTTCGATAAATCGCTAGCCAAAAGGCCCCCCATAGAATTGGGATAAGGTGGGACGATTGGTGAAGTGTCAAATCTTTGTACCACTCTTAGGAGATGTGGAACAAGTGGAACTATGGAGTTATTGATTCATATTCACTAATACTGATATTTGATTAAATTGATACATGGTGTCATTGTACATATTAGTTGTCGTTGTGTTTGTGTTATGTCAGACGCTTGAGTCACACTAAACTATATCAGGATCTATAAAAAAAATAGTAATATGGATGGAAGTGAACTGAAAGGCTACAAATTTTGTGGATAAAAATCTGGTATGACAATGGATTGGTTACAACCACTCTCTATTCCCGAATGGAAACGAGAGCACATTATGATGAATTTTGGTGGAAGATTTCTCCTTGTGTTTTACAAAATCTATTCAGTTTCTAGCTTTTAAAGTAAGTTTCTCATTAAACAGGTGTACTAGATTGTATTTGAATAAAGGTGTGTGGTTTAGGTTATACATTGACTAAGCTTATTGGAAATCTAAGTGGGCCATTTAAATGGTAGAAGGTTTCGGGAGTTACAAATAGTGAATTAGTATTTTTTTATAGTATCACACTGGAATAAGGTTATGAAATTGGGTATTAGAGGTAAGCTGGATTTGAAATGTAACAAACCACTTGAGAGTATTGGGTGAAGTGGAATAGTTACTTGTCGTTTAGCATTACAATAAGGACCTTCGTAGTTATATGACATATTTCTTAAGCTAATGCTTTGGAAATACATATCTGAACTCTCTTGTGTGATGTCCATATAGTATAGAGAGTTTTAAAGAAATTTATCAGTTGAAGTTGTGGTTGGTAATTAACCCTAATTAGTGTGTAAATAAAATAATAAGTAATCAATTTTGAAAGATAAAACAACTAAACATTATGAATTATAGTTTGTGCGTAAATTAAAGTTTTAAATATTTTATGTTTAAATTTCAGGGTCAAATGCAAGAATACCAGAAAATACAGGGTAATTTTGCAAGATTTGAAACTATGAAGGACTAAGGTGTAATAAAGAAATATGGGCAAATCAAAGGGCAACATTTGACAAGCACAAAGCAAGACACCTAGCACCACTGCAAGGTTTAACATTTTGGAAGGTAAAGGTGGGGGGTAGGACCCCTAACCTTTTGGAAGGTGGAGGTGGGGGTTAGGACCCCCCTTCTTGGCTGAATTTTTCCCTTCCCCTATAAATAGGGGTCTTCATTTCTTACTTCATACAATACCATTCCAAGAGACCAACTCCTCCCTACCAAAAGCCAGTTGGCCATCAAAGAGAGCAAAGAGAGAAAAAAGAGAGAAAGAAAAAGCATTTGAAAGCTGGTCCGTGATACACTTTTACAGTTAATCTGTATTTCTACATTTCTGTTGTATCTTTCTATTTGGATAGTTGAACTGCCGCCATTTTTTTTTGTCTTGAATGATAATAAAGGTGGTTGTGTTTCAATTGTTCCTTTTGAAAGAAGTTTTCTTTTTAGTTTTAATGAATGTTACCCACACTCCTTGCTTGTCTGTAGCAATGGAGCGTAAGTAGTCGTTTATACCCTCCAGTGCGAGGGGAACATATGTATATTATTGGTTAGATTATTAAAATGCTGATGTCTTATTTATATTTTATTTATCTATGTATTATATGCTTAATGTGTGATACAATGATGTGCATAATTTCGGTGATGTGCCTTGAATTTTGTCATCAGTGTGTCATAAGACCCGCCGGTTAAACAACCACGACGTTCCTACCAGTATGGCTTATCCTCCATCGGAATGCTGAGGATGTTCTACTGATGTGGGGTACAGAACCTAAATGATCCTCATGAATGGCTTGTCCTTCTTGGTTATTAGGGTTATTTAAATACTATATATAACTATATTGCTAGTCTAACAACCACGACGGTCCTATCGGTATGGCTTGTCCTCCACCAGAATGTTGAGGATGTTTAACTGGTATATATATATATATATATCACAAATGACCTATTGAGTAATTCAAGTGTTCCTCATGAATGGGTCAGCCTTCTGGTTTACTTGAATTAGTCAATTGGTACGTTGATAACCAGCTTTCCTAAGAAGTTGTTGTGTTATGCTATAATACCACCAGTTAACCTAAGACGTGGCTGTGTTATGGTTTATTATGTACGCACTTATAATCATGAGATTAAGTGAATAACTCAAGTATTCCTCATAAATGGCTTGTCCTTCTGGTTTGCTTGGGTTAATCAGTTGACGTGGATATAACCAGTTAGCCTAAGAAGCGACTGTGTTATGATTTATTACTCTTAGTTAGCCTAAGAAGTGGCTATGCTATGGTTTATATACATTAGACTAACTGGTTGAATTTCCAATAAAATGGAAGTTAATCCTGGTACGGTAGCATTTCCAGTATCTAACCAATCTAATGCATATGGGACCCTTAAACTGAAGGGTGTCTTTTATATTCCTGTTATTAACGCATTTACTTACGCACTTTATTTGTTTACTTACGCACTTTATTTGTTTACTTACGTAATTTATTTGTTTACTTATGCACTTTTTTAAGTTAGACTAGCTGTCAAGCTAAGCTCACATCACAAGCTATCAAACATCATACTACTTCAAACAACAACTTTACTGTTATTTTTTATTTTAACTACTAAATTACTAAACTCTTCGTAGGATCAATACTTGGACTTAAACTGAGAAAAATATAATTTGACCACTTATACTTGGGTGTATAATATATTATAATTCAGACCACTAAAAAGTGCGAATCAGTTGGTTAGTTAGTGGAGGAAATAATCAGGGAGAGCATGGAGCGTGTGTGTGTACAAAAACTATTTCTATTTTTATCAGCATGGTAAGTTAATTTCAGGGACGAAATTCTTTAAGAGGGGAAGAGTTGTGAGACTAGATCATGCATACATAACATTTATATAGCAATGGGTATCTAATGAAAAGATTGAAGTTAGTCGTGGGACAAAATTAAGAATTTTTGGAAACGCGTGGGGTTTAAACTATGAGCTTTAATTACTTCAATTATACCTGGATTAGGATTTTATTAAAATGTAGGGTTCAATTGCTTAGCCAACGAATGTTTAAATATGGAATTGTGGTTTAGGGGAAACTAGATGGGGGTTAGTGTAATTAGTGTATAGTGCAGGCATGCAAGACATCCACTTGTCTTGGCCAAGTCTTCCCAATTAAGAAGGAAAAATCGATGGAGGCTAGGGGGGGCGGGCGTCTCCACTCTTGCATGCAACCATCTTGAAGTCTCGAAGAGGAGTTGGAGAAGAAGTGAAGGGAGGCTCCAAACCAATGGAGTGTTTTGGCTTTGGTAAGGGGAGTTTGAGTTCACTAAGGTAAAGATCATCTTCTCTATTCTCTTCTACTTTTTATGATCTTTATGGGTGTTAGCTAAACATAAGTACTTCGAAGATGTTGGGTGGTTTGGGGTCGAATTGGAGTTCAAGAATACCATTTGGGTGACTCAATGACTTCAACGGAATTTCATTGAGGGAGACCTCACATGGGTAGCCTCTTCGTGTAGCAAAATCTTTTGTTTTGAGTCATAAGTTGTTGGGGGTTAAGATGGTTAAAATGTTCTAAGTGGTTAATTATGGAAGAAGGGGGGATGGGAGATATTTTAGCCAAGGTTCATAGTCTCGGTCATGGAAAGAACCGGTACAACACATTGTTGTACCGGTACAAGGTATTTTGGGTTGGGATGAGTTGGTACAAACTATAGGTTTACCAGTACAATAGGGCTAAATTCTCCTTTTGCCAAAACCTCTTAATCTCTCATTTGTTCATTCCTTAGGGATTCCAAAGAATTCTATTCGACTATAAGAAAATTCTAAATGAGTAAGCTTGCACACAATAAGGTGATAAAGTTGGACATAACATGATAAGTGAAAGGACTAATATTGTATTAACTCAAGGATGGGGGAATATCCATTTAGAAACATTTGACATATTATGGTTACATAGGTTATAATGACATGTATTTGTGCCCGTCATATGTCAGGAGCTGAGGCAAGTGCATCATCAACCATTCCACTCACAGCTCTGACGGGAGACCACACCTGATGTGGAAATTAAACCAAGGTGAGTGCGCTATCTCACATATCTATAGTTTGTAAAGTAAGGTTGCTTGTTATCATTTTATTAATATGTAAAGAAGTGTTGGAAAAAAGAAGAATATTCTCTGTGTTACAGATTATGCCTATGTGGCAATTATTGTCAGTGTGACAAATCATGCATGTGTGGCGAGTATGGTCTGTGTGATGGATTATGCCAGTGTGACAAGTATGGTATGTGTGATAGACTATGCCTAATTGACAATTATTGTCTGTGTGACGAATTATGCTAGAATGGCGAGTATGGTCTATGTGAATGATTATGCCTGTGTGGTGATTATTTTATGTGTAACAAAATATGTCTATGTGGCTAATATTGTTTAAATGACGAATTACACCTATATGGCAAATATTATCTTTGTGATGGATTAAGCCTTCATGGCAAAGATGGCCTTGTCGATGATAATAACCTATATATGTTTATGTTAGTTGATCAAGTGGGGTGTTTATTTGATGGTTTCACTTTTACAGGGTTAAACTAATATTCATATTTGAACAATGGTATTCAACACTTAAAAAATGTGCATGTTCTTTCACTAAGCTTACCATGCTCACTCTTTGTGGTGTAATATTTTACGAACCTGATGCCACGAGTGGAGTCCATTGCTGAGTCTAGGAGTCAAGGGGGATGTCACCTTGGATTCTTTTATATTTATTTCTAGTTGTAGCATTTTGAAATTAGTAGTTTGTAAAAGAATTTGATGGTCTGAAAATTTGTGTGGCTTAGTGTAGAGTGCTACCCACTTAAGTTTGTTTATAAACTTAAACTTTCTGTTGACTATCATACCAACTGTAAACACGTGGGTTTCTATGTATATGTCTAGGTTCCAGGGTTTTTTTTAAAACATCCGAGATTCCATTTTTATTAACAAATAAAAAGTACACCTCTGGGTGGGGGCATTAAAATTTTATCTTGGCCTGTAACCTAGTAGTTTGTGGGCATCCTTCTGCTGATATTTCTAGACTTTGAGAATATCCCTAAAAGTGACTCTGAGCCTCAACGGCTGAACAACCTCCTTCTTGTACCCCTCATCTGCCTAAAAGGAGAGAGATGAAAGTAAGCACACAAGCAATCATTGAGCAAGGAAAACAGCGTAAAGAAAACCCACGTACCTGAATCCCTCACCTCCTTAGGGCAGTAGAGGTCTTCATACTCAAGTCTATCACTCTTCTCCCATTGGCCTCCCATCATGATGCAATCTCAGGTGTACCCCTTGTCAGAGTTAGGTATGTTGGTCGCCAAGTTCATTGGGGGATCCCTAGTTTTGATGTAGTACTTTTGGTCATATCATAATAAAGAAAAAAATCTCATCTTCCTCGAGATTAATCGTGAACAGAGAATACAAGGTCACTATGGCCATTATTATCCTAAAAAGGTTCACACTGCATTGCCCGAGAAAAAAGCTTGAAATGAATGAGGAACGTCAAAAACAAAGGACCAAGGGGGTTATGACCCCCCTTTCATGATGACCTTGGTGTGGAAGGGCATGAGCTTAGGGAATCCTACCTCTTCCCTATACCACCTTGTGTCAACAAGTATCGTATACACATCTTCTGGGATGTGGTAGGTTGTCTTGTAGTTATCTAAAAATCCTTCGGTCACCTGGGTTTTCTTAAACTCGTCATCTTTCTTAAGTTTGTCAACAACCCTCGGCATATTTACTCTACTAGTTATGACCATTGATATTCACAAAGGGAAGACGAAGAAGAAGAAAATGGTGGGAAGGTGAAGGATTGATCATACTTACAAAAAGTTAGTGTTCGGTCTCTATCCTTGGCAAAGAAGTAATACGAAGATGGAGAAGCTTGGAGAATTAAATGATCAAAAAGGTCTCAAAGCTAGGGTATCCCCTCCTATTTATACTACTCATCATGAGAACGGTTATGAGAAAATTGTTTTTCAGTGACTAGTTTCAGCGACGAACAATAAAATTAGTGACCAAAAAGTAATTTTTGGTGACAATTCTAAAAATTTGTCGGGAAAATTTTTTTTATGATATTTTTGGCAACAAATTTTTTATAATCATTGCCAAACGTTTTTTCAAACAATTTCCCACCAAATTATTTTTGGCTCAAATGTTGGCATTAAATGCTAATTTTCTTGGTCACAAAAGTATTTGTCCCCAAAAATATGTTTTGGTTGCAAATTTTTAGTCAAGTAAAAGAAAATAAAAGAATATAATTTAGGAACGATTTATGTTCATCACAAAAAATTTATTGATTTTTTTTTGTTTGGTGATGAATAATAGTTTGTCACGGAATCTATTAAATTGAAATATTTATTGTAATGGATTAAAAGCCTCGTTTTGCCTTAATCTTCCCATCTCAATGTGCTTATCCTCTCTGTACTCCCTCCTTCCCTCCATCATTTCCCACCCTAGCCAAGATTCCAGCGACATATGCAGTGAGTGTCACCACTAATGGAAGCCACACTACTGATAGCTACCACCACTACTGGTCTCTATTGAATAAATTGTATCATAAGATAACCCTACCATTGTTGAACGACGCCCAAATCAGAGTTTGAGATCTGCGATTCGGGCACTAAGTTCAAAGCATACAATGAAGTCTCACCTATGTGAATAATAGAAATCGTTCAATCGATTTAGAATTAGAAGAAAAGATCTGAGGGGTTGGGAAAACCCTAAAACTCTTCAAGAGCAAGCAATTTGTACTCTGATATGTCTCGGATCCATTCTCATGTACGTTCTATACTATTTTCTTCTATAATCGATCTATAAGAGCTTTAGTTGTATATTTTCTATATTCTTTTCTTCTATAATCGATCTATAAGAGCTTTAGTTGTATATTTCCTTGTATTTATCAATCTATGTATTCAAGGAGATTTTCATACTTCTATTCTGGAATTGATCTTTCTTTTTGTGGATGTGATTCAAGATTATAGTTTTGTAAACCTATGTTTAGTTGTTGCGAAAACTACCGAAAAAGGAAAAAAAATTGAAGTGTTGATTTCAACAATGTTCATTTTTTATGTTCTACCCATAAAGTGTTTGATGAAATGTCCACAAAGCATTCTACCAACTTCTCTATGCCACATATGTGGAATCTTATATCCAAATGTTTCTAATTACTTGTTTTCTAATTATTTGTGTTCTATTATATATATATATACATATATATATATATGATCGGCACACAAGGTATAAGAAGCAAACTTTTATTCATAAAAGCAACTAGTACAAGACTTACAGATGTAGTTGGCCTAGAGAAGACTAGGGATGGAAGTTATAATTCCAAGGAAGAATATTTACAAGGCTTATAGACAAGGGAGGTAGGAGGAAAAGGAAGGTAGGAGAATATATAGACGAAGGAGAAGTCTAGAGAGTTTGGGAGGTCTTATGCTAGAGGGTTTGAAATGCGGTACTCCACAGGTCAGGCCTGCACTTCTTTATATAGAGCCGAACATGAAATCCGGATTTCAAGACTAACCTATACTATTCACAACTTTTTACTGTACACAATTTTAATAATTTACATTGATGTCATTACATGCGTCATCATTACTTTACATAGCTCTAATAATATCTCCTTGTGACGTCATGGCATTCGTCACTCCTTCAGAGTCGGCTTTATCCGATCAGTTCCTATAAAGCAAATGATACAACATATTACCGCTGTCATCATGAAGATTTATCTCTGTATCATCATTAAGTAAATCTTCATTAATAGAAATGTCACCTTTAAGAAGGGTATATCCTTAGGAATCTATAAAGTTGTCATCAGAGTTAATAGGAGTGGGTGTTTTCCTATTATCCTCCTCAACTTTATCTTGACCTTTGCCTTTTATGGCAACTGATGGAGTGTTAACGAGATCCATCTTTTCGGTTTTGCCTATGTCGAATGTTGACATAACCTAAAGATTCATCTCCTCCATAACTGCGGCTTTAAACTGCTCAGTATTTAAATGAGATTTTTCTTTTTTAATTTGTTCTTTAAGAACTTCAACAAGATTAAATCCAGTGTTTATACTGGTACTGGGGATTATAACTGTGGAAGTTGAAGGTTTTCCACAAATATTTAAAAAGGATTTTATCCAATTAATATAATTATTTTCCATATATGGAAATGAGATTAAAGTTTGGGGAATAGTTAAAAGGGATTTATCCCTGAAGGGCCACAATGGCATACTATTGTCACTTTTATGTGACGAATTGTCTTCTTTAGAAAGTGTTCGATCAGCAAATTTAAGCTGTAGTTCTTGAAAATGTGGATAATAAGCATTTTATATGCATTAAAGTAATAAAAATCCTTATATGAATCAAAATAATATGCATTTTTATATGCAAAATAAGCATTTTTATATACATCAAAATAATATGCACTTTTATATGCACAGACTTGTGTTCTCACCATTATACCACCAAGTCTTGTTAACATGAGATGGCAAAATTCTTCTGGAGCAAGGTTCTCCATCCATTGCTTATATTTCCAATCATAATACCAATCATTTATCTCAAGAATGAGATGAAATTTAAAAGAGTCTTTAATAGCTCTGGCAATTCATAGTAGAAAGAGAGGGACATGAACAACCAATTGTTCTTCCATCACATTGCAATAAAGACACCAAAGTAAAACTTTGCAATAATTATTTTGCCACGTAGAGACAAAGCTAAAAATATCTTCACCTGCATAATTACAATACAATCAAGAAGTTCTGGAGATTTGGAAATAGGGACCAAGGGAAATGAATCTTTGCTAGGATTCATCTCTGAAACTTCTTGCTTATTTTCTGCAATAAAACTTTCAGAAGGGTTAATAAATGTATGTCACTTAATCAAAGTATTTATATTTAATCCATTCATATCCAAAAAAGTCTTATAATAATTAGTCTGTGCTTGACAATGTGATGAACAAGCTTTATCTTGTTCTTCATCGAAAGATGATTCACTTATTTCATCAATCTCATTGATATTACAGGAGTCACCTATAGAAAATGAAGTAGTTACAAATCTTCCCCTTCACTTTCTGAATTTAAAATAATTTTTAAAATCTTATCTTTAAGGACTCGTTTGATAATGTTTATAATTTTAGTTTTTTTTAAAAATGAAAAACAAAATCAATTTTTGATTTTCGTTAGCAAAAAATGAAAACAGAAAACGTGTTTGGTTGTTTTTATAGTTGTAAAAAAATTTGAAAACAAAAACATAAAACTCGTTTGAATGTAAAACTTGAATATATATATATATATATTGACTAGCTTGTATACAATAACATAATTCCATGATACAAAAAAGTTAAAACAACAATCCATAATTGATAATCCAATTGTTTTCAAAAATACTAAAAATATATCCCATGATTTTCAAACATTCCACATAAGTATCTCATACTTCATAGTTATATTAATGTTAATAACACCACACCAAAGTTAGCACCATCAACAACAAAAGTCATAGTTCATAAACACTAACAACAATAATGTCTATCAATGCCATCTCTCACATGAGCTATCTGGCAAATTTAGTTTGGACTGATATCTACTTCAATTGGGTTTTGTGAAATCGATCCCGAATTGCCAGTACAATCCCTATTTTTATCACTGAACTCATCAAACAATCGATCTTGATGAGCATGCCTTCTAATGAAGTTGTGCACAGTACATCCATTAAACATCTATATCCATAGGCAATGATAATAATTTTCCAACACAAAGTATGGAAATCATGGGTCTAACATACATTTTTCATGCCCCAAAAAAATCAACAACTCAGCAGATATAGAGAGAGCATAAAAAAATCAGCAACTACATAGATTTTGGAAACAAATGGATGAACTAATGCAATAAATACCTGTAGGATAGTGAGTATACATTGGAGGAGATTTTAATGGTCATATAAGACAAGATCAAAAAGTGTATGAGATGGTTCATGGTGGAAATGGGGTTGGAGATAAGAATGACACTTGAGAGGTTATTTTAGCTTTTGCAATGGCATGTGACCTTATGATTGCTAACACCAATTTCAAAAAGAGAGATAAACATATAATTACCTTTAAGAGTGGGTTAAATAGGAGTCAAACAAATTTTTCCTTAAGTAGAAAAGATAACTATTAACCTAAATACCCCTCCAACATCATATAGAAGTAAAACCAAAATCCTCATGGTACCAATCCAAATTGAAAGGCAATTCAATGACCGTCACTTTTTCCCCAAAAAAGATCTCAATCTGTACTACACCAATTCCGGAAACCACAACCAGTCGATGACCCCATGCCACTATCTTAACTCCAAATGAATTCAAAACCATTTACAAATGACAAGACATCCATCATAGGTTTAAGAAGCGCTAAGCAACACTACCGTCCATCTTTTACTTTGAAAATTCTATAGTTTACATGATTTATACGGTGATCCTCACAATTTTAGGGAGCTAACCTCCCTCAAACCCCCAATAAATACGCAACTTTCAATTTTTTGAAATGCCCCTCTCCTAAAAAACTTATCGAGAGAATTCATCTCCGGGCAGTTCTTGAGGATACAAAACCCCAACAAATGCACCCAAAAAAAATCAAAACTTGGCGTTGGAAGGGTAGAGAGCTAGCTACCAACTATAGAACAAATAATAATAATAATAATAACTAAAGAGAAAAAAAAAATCAGCAACTTATGAGATCAAATCTATAACCATAGATCAGCAAAAATCAGATCTATAACTAGCTAAAATCAAATCTATAACCAGCAAAAACTTGGTGATACTCAAGCCTTTTAAAATCTGATATATGGTTTCAGACATATTGAATCAGATTGTTTATTATTCTCATATACAAATGTTTTTTTCTAAGAATATTCATACACCAAGTACGCACGAGAGAGAACATTAGTCATGTACTTATAGAATTACCAAAATGTAAACTCCAATTAGCTATAACATTATGTTTGGGGAAATATAGTTAAAACTTCTCTTGGAAACATCAAAGAAAACACACAAACAGCCTCCTTATAAAAACAGGAGGTTTTCTTTTAGTCTAAATTTATCAGAATTCAGCACCTATCAACATCATTTTGTGGCAACGATTGTGGTAAGTTATAACATATCACCATCATTCCAGCAAAATGGTTCCAAAAAAATAAAATAAAATACAACACAACTTATAGCATATAACATAAAGCATCAAAAAATTAACACCAACTATATAGCAAAAAATAATAATAATAAAAACTAGAAAAATACATCTAACAAATGAGAAAACCAAGCAACATTCACAATAAACAACTGAGCAAAAGAGCAAAATTGAGATCAACCCATTCTAACAAGCAACAAAAAATAATTATTAATGGGTATTAACTTACATTACGAGAAAGCTCAAGACATGTAGTGGTTTCATATGACAACCCAAGTACATAATCAGCCATTAATGGAAGTTAACAATCACAGCCACAGATAATTATTAGGAAATCACTTAAAGAACTATTAGACAACACAACGAAAGAAGAAAAAGGTGCGAGACACAGATTGCAGATCAGGTTAGGCGCAACTATAGAGCAAAAATAAAACAAAATAAAGAGCGATCAGCAACAAGACCAGGTTAGGCGCAGATCAGGAAAAAAAATTAGAGCAAAATGCCTTCGTTGAATAGGAGATCAGGTTAGGCACAGATCAGGTATAGAGCAAAATAAAAAAAAAAAAAAAATAGCAGCTATATTCTAGATCAGATCAGATCTAGGGCTTACCTTGATGGGATGTCTTCGTTGCTAACCCTTCTAGATCATATCTTAGAGGCGCGATGAAAGGCTTGGCGATGAAGAGAACAGACGAGAGAGAGAGAGGGGCACGATGAAGCTGAGGGGACAAAGAAAAAGGGGTTAGGGTTTAGGTATTGCTATTTATAAGGGTGCCCAATAAATGTATCTTTTTGGTGCTAATAAGACTCGAATCCTTGACCTCATTAAAAGCAATCGCACGTTAAACGTTTTTTATTTTTTCAAAAATGTCTTTTTTTTGTTTTTGAAAATCGCCCATCGTTTACAAAACGGTGACAGAAAAAAAAAATCGGTTATCAAACGATTTTTTTTTTCTTGTTTATTCTAAAAATAAAAATAAAAACAAAAAACAAAAAACAAAAAACAAAATCATTACCAAACAGGACCTAAGATTTTCATCCATAATTATTTCATTTAATTTTTGTTTAGTTAAGCATTTAGAAGCAGTATGACCTTCTTTTCCACACTTAAACCACTTAACGGGTTTTTTATCATTTCCTTTTTATTTTTTAGTGGGTTTATTACCTTTATTCCTTTCATAATTCCTTTTATGAAATTTTCTTCTTTTCTTATATGGTTTATTATAAGATTCTTTTTAGATGATGATTTATCTTTTGGAATATCAAGATTATAAGCAAGTTAATTACAAAATTCTCCAAGCTCTTTACGACCAGTTAATCTTTGTCTCTTAAGTTGAACTTTAAGATTTAAGTCATTACAGAGAGATAATCCTTCTGAAATACATTCAGAAATTAATTCTTTATAAGTATAATTTTCATAATGGATTTTAAATCCTCCATGCCTCTATCTTAACCAAATTCTTATTTTTTTGGCAAATAAGCTGGGTAGTCCTGATATAAATTTTTATTTTCAAAATTCATTATTAGCGTTTGGCCTTAATAAATATTTTGCCAAAAATACATCTTTATACCACCTAAAATGTGTTAATGTGCAGTATCTTAAATTCATTAATAGTTCTTTACTTTTATCTGTATTTTGTAGGCTTGTTCCTACAAAATGTTTTAATATGGTTTGTACTAATGTGTAAATAGCATCTTCTTGAGTAGTTATACTACCATCTTAAGCTGTTATAATTTTTATTGCATTTGAAATTTCATTCCTTTGGTTTGTACAAAGATAATTATCCCACCAGCCTCTTAATTGACCAGTAAGTCTTGCCGTTATAAATTTAGCAGTAACATGATCTGTGTTACGATTAGCTTTACATACAGATGCATACATTAAAATTTTATGTAAAACTTATGAATTAAATATTCTGATATGCCATCAATATTCCACTCATAAATAGAAGAGGCATCATATCTAGTTTGGTCAATAAAAAATCTTTCTTCATATAAGACATCTTGAAGAGTTGACCTTTGATAATAAGCCCTTCAAGGAGGCATTTGGTTATATGCATTAAGTTTTGGCTTGGAATATCCAATTTTATTTATTTATGCCGACTGCATTTGGTGTAGAGATTCTTCAAATTGTTGAGCTTCAGTTTCAAATTGCTCTTCACTTTCTTCTTTACAAATTACATTTAATGACAAATTTTTTAATTTCTTCTTAAGTTCATTTATGAACTCATCTTCAAATTTATTATGTAGATAAAATGTTGATGTATCAGCAGGAGGCTTAATATTTACTTTTTCAATTTCATCCGACTTCTTTTTTAAGGATTGGGAAGACAAATTTATTTGTCTTTGTTCTTTTATTAAATTTTCAATTTTACTCAAGTGTTGACCTACCACTTATAGACAAACATTTGTATAATTATGTTGTTTTATGGAAATAGTCCTTCCTATATCATGGGTGTCCTTTAAAGAATAACAAGCATTTAAAAGTACTTCACCTTCCTCATTGGAGGCTAGCTTTATGGCTTCCGTAGTTGGTGGGTAAAAACTATTTATAGCTTTACCATCCAATGTTTCCCATTTATATTGAAATTTCTCAATTACATTTAATTGTTCCATAGTGGGTGGTGCATAATAGGTTAAAAACCATGTAACAAAAGGAACTATCCTTTTTTCCCTTTCTATATAAAGGTAAAACATTTCTTTATACTTTTTAAGGTCTTCTTGCTTTATAGTATTAAAATACCAAGTCCTAAATTCTTCATATTTAGGGAGATTAAATTCTTCATTAATTGTTTTCTTAATTAACTGTAATTCTTTTGGGTGTAAATCCATAAAGATTATAATTGAAATCTGATTTCGAATGGGGTTAAATCTGGATCTTCCTCGAAGGAAGATTCATTATCTAGTCTTTATATTCCATGTGGGATTTGGTTACAAGAAGTTTTTATTCCTTCAATTATAGATTTTTTCCCCCTTCTCCTGTCTGGAATAGAAGAAGTAGACCTTCTCATAGGAGTATAAGATGCTGATGAAGCTTCAAATTTTAAACTTAAAAAGTTGTCCTTTAAATAATGTATTGCAGTGGATTATATATCTCATTCCAAATAAAAAGGATTTGTTATCTCGATTATATCATGCTAAAATCTTTTCCAAGTTTAATTTAAAATCAGGGTATTGGCAGATCCAAATGGCTGAGGAAGACATGTATAAAACTGCTTTCATAGTACCTTTTGGACATTTTGAATGAAATGTTATGACTTTTGGGCTTAAAAATGTCCCATTTGAATTTCAGAATATTATGAATGATATATTTTATCCTTATTATGGATTTTGTACTGTCTATATTGACGATAAATTAATCTTTTCTGATTCCATTGATCACTCCACAAATGTTGAGCTTTTATAACTGTGGCCAGAGCATTGGGCTCTTCTTGACTGAAAATCATTTGGTTTCTAGTTCTCCAAATAGTCCAAACAATAGTTGCCACTTTGCCCATAATCTCTAACGTAGAAGATGAATCATTAATGGCTTCAATCAAAGAAGATACTCATTGTTGCATGGACATATGTGGCTCTAGCTCTAGTCTATATCCCAGATCTGATCCAAACCAGGGTTTCTTTGTCCACTCACATCCAAACACAACATGTTCTATCGTTTCCACTTCCTCTTTACATATTACAAGGCCTCCACCAAAAAAGTTTCACCTTAGGGATTACCTTTATGTTCCAAACAACAGACCATAATTTTTGGTGAAGCGAGATAGAAGAACGTGCCTCATCAAGAAGAGAAGAATTGAGGCTAAGGGCAAGAGAATATTTTGACCTTACTGTATAGCAGCCTCTTGGGTTTGGTTTCCAGATTCTTCTATCCTTACCTACCATCTTGAAAATGGGAATGACCATAATGTAAGACCCTGTATTAAAAAAATTAAATAAGAATACTAATATCTTAAGAGTTTTCCAAATATGAGTAAAATGAGGATACTAATATCTGTGAACAGTACGAAGGAAACCCAATTTTTCTGAACAGAAAATATCGGGTTTTGCTCCATTTTCTTGCCCTATAAAAACCTAATGTCATCCCTTTAGCATTCATTTCACCCCTCCAAACCCTAGGAACCATTTTAGAGGAAGAGAGGAAGATAGAAATACCAATCAAGAGGGATTTATACCTTGTAGAAATCAAAACTTCAAATTCTTCAAGAATACATTCTCCTCCCATTTTCTTCCATTCTTGCTACCCTCTCACCCAAATCTTTTGAAACCCTAGGAGGAGAAGATTAAGAGGAAAAGAAAGGAGAGCAAGAAGGTCTTGAAGCTTGGGTCTTAGCTTGGAATCTTGATTTAAGGTAGGGGATTTTCTCTCAATCTCTCACATTGAGGCTAGATATATATATATAGATATATATATGTATATAGATATATGTTTCTTCACTCTCCTTCTCATATATATAATATGAAATACATGATTCTTGTTCTATTTGTAATAAATGCCATGTTTTGAACAATATGAAGGGTGGGTAACCACCAAAGCTCTATTGATTTTTTTTTTTTTTCTTCAAAGCCCTAGTTTTCAAGAAAAGGGGATTTTCTCCTAATTTCTTCTTTGTCTTTGATTTTAAAACTTTAGTGTTGAATATTGTATAACAAAATGATATAGATTACGATCTCTTGCATATTTTCTTGGATTATTCGATTATATGACAAATGTGAAAACAAAATTGGGGATTTTACTATATTTGGGAAATTGTTGTGAATTGTGAATATTCTTGATTTCCTCATTGTATGGTTGTTGTGATGGACTTGGATTACCTTCGAGAGATGCCGTAGAGTGTTAGAGGTTAGTCTATCCCAATGGGGGGTGAGATGGTTGCCTAATGCTCGTAGTGGATCGTTGTTGTGCTCGCGATCACTATTGTTCACATATACACCGAGGAAAAGGGTTAGTATACTAGACACCTTGGGAGGATTTCGTCAATGCCGTAGGAGACGGTACACGCCCTTCCTAAAGAGATTTGTGATTGTTGGTTGGAATTGGTGGACTAGGCATGATCGTTAGGTAGATTCACGAGAAGCAATCAACATACATGGTACGGGGATGAACCAAAAATACATGGAATCGGGAGTTGGGTCGTTCTTGCCGATGCATTGGTATGGGACAATGCTTAGGGAGAAGCCCTTCTTAAATAGCTTAAATTAGAATTTTGTTTATCGATGCTAAACTCACTTTATTCTTTTAACTGATTATTGCTATTGTTTAAACTTGAGATCTCTTTTAAAATGTCACTGTTTTCATTCCAAACCTATATATATGTTAGTTGTGAAATGAGACCGACCGTTTGCTATGTTTTTCAAACCTTGTTTGAGTTGAGAGGATTTTGCTACAGAGCTTCGTGCTCACCCCCTACAAATAAAATTTTTTCAGATTTCACACTTGAGGAGGAGTTAGGAGCCGAGGAGCCCACCCATTGGAAGACTCCGCTTGACGGGGATGTGGATCCCGAGGTGGACGCTTAGAGCGACACTTTTATTTTGTTCTAGACTAGATTATGCTTAGAATATCCTTTTGAACTCTAGTTCATTTCTGTTATTTCCGCTGCGTTATATTATTACATTTTGGAGATGTAAAGGCCAAGATTAGACCTATTAATTTGGGATGATAGTGTGGATATGACATATGATGAATGCAAGTTTATTTTATGATGGAAAAATGGACCCGGTGTGGTCAATAGTTATGCATATGTGGACCCGGTGTGGTCAATTGTAATATAATTGTACAGGTTGTGTTTTGGGTAGAGCTCCCCGTACAAAGGAGACTCTGCCCAAATTTTGTTAAAATATGAATGGTTGATGAATGAAACTTTCGTCGTGATGAATTTTACTTAATGCTCTCATACGGTAAATGGTTTTTAGAATGTAATGTCACCCACGGGGGTTTTTGGGGCGTTACAGATTTGGTATCAGAGCCAAGGCTTTAGGTCTTACATGGGAGCTGTAGGTTATGGAGTACCACTAGGGAAGTAGGATTAAGTTGAAGGAAATTGTTGGTCTAATTTTATATGAACCTTATGCTTTAGATTAAAGTGATATTTAGGATGTCTTGTACATCAATGAAACTAAATTGTGAATTGATATGCAGGATGGACGGTGAACGGGTACGTGGACGTGGTCGTGGGCGTGGTGGTCAAGCAAATCCACCACCTCCACCACCTCTCGACGCCATACAGGGTATTTACCAATGTTTAAGGGAACTCACCACCCTAGTGCAACAACCAGGTGGGAACAACCACCACAACGGTGGAGTTCGTCCTTTAGTCCAAGTACCGGGCAACGGCGATGAGAACCGAAGGATGGTAGCTCTTCGAGAATTTCTACGGCAACACCCACCCACCTTCCAAGGGAGCTCCAATCCCTTAGATGCGGATAGATGGATCCGCCGGGTGAAAAAAATTTGTGATGGTATGGGGATCGCCGGGGACCTTCGGGTTGGCTTGGCTACCTATTTGTTGGAAGGGGAGGCCGATTACTGGTGGGAGTCAGTGAAGAAAAGGAGGGACACTAATACGCTCACTTGGGAGGAGTTTGAGCAAAGTTTCAACGACAAGTATTTTCCAGAGTCTGTCAGAGATAAGATGAGTGCAGACTTTCTAGCCTTGCGGCAGGGCAGTATGACCGTGGCTGAGTATGAGAGGAGGTTCGATGAGCTATCCCGTTATGCTTCAGAGTTCATATCCACCGAGGATAGGAGGGCCAAGCGCTTCGAGCAGGGTTTGAGACCGACCATCAGAGAGAAGCTTGTGGCACTCAGAATCCGAGACTATAGAGATTTGGTTGACAGAGCGGCATTGGTGGAGAGAGACATTGATGACTCTCAGAGGAGACAGAGCTATGCTAGAGGAGGCCCGATCCGTACAGGTGCCAGTAGCAGTGGAGCACCGAGGGCGTTACCATATCGTCGCCCCGATCAAGCGGTGGGGCAGAGACCTCTTACAGTCCGAGGAGAGGGGCATGCCCCGACTAGACCAAACACTGACCCTCGTCAATGCTTTGCTTGTGGAGGTGTAGGACACTTCCGAAACAACTGCCCGTCATTTCCACCCAAGGCCAATCAATCAGCCGGGCCATCACATGCAAATAGGCCCCCTCCACCACCGAGACCATTGAGAGCTCAAGCCCCCGGTGATGCCAATCCGGGGAGGGTATTTGCCTTAATCCAACCGGAGGAGGATGCTTCCAATGCCGTTGTGGAAGGTATCATTCTTCTCTACAATTCTTGGGCCCGAATCTTATTCGATCCTGGTGCTACTCATTCTTTTATACGTACTGCATATGCTATGAATTTGGGATTGGGTTTCGAGAAGTTAGAACATGCTTTGACTGTTGACTTGCCTACGGGAGAACAGTTGGGTACTAGCCGAGTCTGCAAGGGTTGTGTGCTTCGTATTGGGGAGCACGAATTGATTGTGGATTTGATTGCTTTAGAGATGAAGGGGTATGACGTGATTTTTGGGATGAACTTGTTATCCACTTTTCATGCGGTAATGGATTGTTTCCGCAAGCGAATTACATTTCAATTGTCGGGAGGAGTAATTTTCAGTTTTGTGAATAACCGAGATTCTTTCCATCCATTTCCTACTACGGGAAGTAAATTCTTAAAAGCTAAGGCAGGGAGCCACTTGAGTTTCTTGGCTAGCTTGATGGGAGATGATCGGGATAGATCCCACTCGGGTATGGTGTTGATTATATCAGATTTTCCGGATGTCTTCCCAGATGAATTACCCGGGTTACCGCCACAGAGAGAGATTGAGTTCGCAATCGATCTTTATCCGGGAACCGAACCTATTTCTATTGCTCCTTATCGGATGGCGCCTTTGGAGTTGAAGGAGCTAAGGAAGCAATTGGACCACTTGCTGGCAATTGGATTCATCCGTTTGAGCACTTCACCTTGGGGAGCCCCGGTCCTCTTTGTGAAGAAGACGGATGAAACACTTCGGTTATGCACAGATTACCGACGGTTGAATCGGGTGACGGTGAAGAACAAGTATCCCTTGCCGCGCATTGATGATTTATTTGATCAATTGAGGGGTTCTAAGTTCTACTCCAAGATTGATCTCCGCACCGGGTACCATCAACTGCGTGTCAAGGAGGAGGATATTCCTAAGACTGCTTTTCGTACTCGGTATGGTCACTTCGAGTATACGGTGATGCCGTTCGGATTGACTAATGCTCCAGCAGCCTTCATGGATTTGATGCACAGGGTATTCCGGCCATATCTAGATCAATTTGTCATTGTGTTTATTGATGACATATTGATTTATTCCCGGACACAAGAAGAACATGCACATCATCTCTCGGTTGTGCTACAAACATTGAGAGAACATAAGTTATATGCGAAGATGAGCAAGTGTGAGTTTTGGATGAAGGAAGTGAAGTTCCTTGGCCATGTTGTGTCCGAGCAAGGGGTAGCGGTTGATTCGATAAGAAAGGAAAACTCGCTCCATGGTACATCGGTCCATTTGAAGTGATCAAGATAGTGGGCAAAGTAGCATACCAACTTCGGCTACCAGTATCATTGTCAGGAGTTCATGACGTGTTCCACGTTTCGATGTTGAGGAAATGTCAACCAGATACGTCGCATGTCGTGGATTTGGAGGATATTGAAGTGCAAGATGGAGTCACCTATGAAGAGCAGCCGGTGAAGATTCTTGATATCC
This sequence comes from Ilex paraguariensis, assembly GCA_963454935.2. Lineage (NCBI taxonomy): Eukaryota > Viridiplantae > Streptophyta > Magnoliopsida > Aquifoliales > Aquifoliaceae > Ilex > Ilex paraguariensis. The sequence goes on from CAUOFW020004724.1 coordinate 1,391,506, forward strand.
AGGAGAAAGTGCTTCGCAACAAGGTAATCCAGCTGGTGAAAGTCCTGTGGCAACATCATGGCGTAGAGGAAGCAACTTGGGAACCGGAGTGGGAGATGCGAGAGAAATATCCATATTTGTTCGCTACTTGAGGTAAGTTTCGAGGACGAAACTTTCTTTAAGGGGGGTGGATTGTAAGACCCTGTACTAAAATTAAATAAGAATACTAATATCTTAAGAGTTTTCCAAATATGAATAAAATGAGGATAAAAACTTAGAATCATTGTTGAAATATTAATCATGAAGTTTGAGTTTCGAACGGATTGACTTTTGGGTCAAACTTAATTTTTTTTTGGATGTGTTTAAGATTGATAATGGTAACTAAATAAATATATTAATTTTTTTTATCAAAATAACATTACCATTGAATTCGGGAGGTCGGAAAACATTGGGAGAGGTAATATGGGATGTATTAGAAGTTAGAAAGTATTTTAGAAGTAAAACCAAATTGGAGTGAAATTGGGTAAAAATGGGTGATGGACACTGCTTAGTATTTTGATCATAACTTTATATTTTGATGTCAAATTGATCTGAAATTTTGACAGGATATAGTAGACATCTAGGGATACAAAAGTGTATTTCATGAATAATTTCCAATGCGACCTCTAAATGGGTCCAAACTGACCTGGAAGTCGAACCAAAAATCTGTGAACAGTACGAAGGAAACCCGATTTTTCTNTGCAGACTATACATTCGAGAAATTTTTCGATTGCATGGAGTTCCACTTTCTATCGTGTCGGATCGCGATTCTCGTTTTGTGGCTCATTTTTGGCAAAGTCTACAACAAGCTATGGGGACAGAATTACATTTCAGCACAGCCTTTCACCCTCAAACAGATGGCCAATCCGAGAGAGTGATACAGGTTTTGGAAGACATGTTACGGGCTTGCGCATTGGACTTCAAAGGGAGTTGGATCGATCACTTACCGTTGGTGGAATTT